>JAZGUH010000003.1:1800000-2093475 GCA_037893225.1 Hippasteria phrygiana
TTCTGTGCATTTCCCGATTTCAGAATTTTTGACCGAGTCGCAGGTCCGCGGTCATCAGAAATTTCCAAAAGTAGTTGAAAAATCAAAGTTGATTTTTGGGGCTAAACCTTTTTTCCTGAATGGGACTAATGCCTGAAACCAATTTCCTAAAATTTCAGACCCAACCGATCAGTATTTTTAGAGTTCTGTGCATTTCTCGATTTCTAAATTTTTGACTGAGTTGCAGGTCCGCGGTCATCAGAAATTTCCAAAAGTAGTTGAAAAATCAAAGTTGATTTTTGGAACTAAACTTTTTTCCTGAATGGGACTAATGCCTGGAACCAATTTCCTAAAATGTCAGACCCAACCGATCAGTATTTTTAGAGTTCTGTGCATTTCTCGATTTTAGAATTCTTGACCGAGTCGCAGGTCCGCGGTCATCAGAAATTTCCAAAAGTAGTTGAAAAATCAAAGTTGATTTTTGGGGCTAAACCTTTTTTCCTGAATGGGACTAATGCCTGGAACCAATTTCCTAAAATGTCAGACCCAACCGATCAGTATTTTTAGAGTTCTGTGCATTTCTCGATTTTAGAATTCTTGACCGAGTCGCAGGTCCGCGGTCATCAGAAATTTCCAAAAGTAGTTGAAAAATCAAAGTTGATTTTTGGGGCTAAACCTTTTTTCCTGAATGGGACTAATGCTTGAAACCAATTTCCTAAAATGTCAGACCCAACCGATCAGTATTTTTGGAGTTCTATGCATTTCTTGATTTCAGATTTTTTACCGAGTCGCAGGTCCGCGGTCATCAGAAATTTCCAAAAGTAGTTGAAAAATCAAAGTTGATATTTTGGGCTAAACCTTTTTTCCTGAATGGGACTAATGCCTGGAACCAATTTCCTAAAATGTCATACCCAACCGATCAGTATTTTTAGAGTTCTGTGCATTTCTCGATTTTAGAATTCTTGACCGAGTCGCAGGTCCGCGGTCATCAGAAATTTCCAAAAGTAGTTGAAAAAATCAAAGTTGATTTTTGGGGCTAAACCTTTTTTCCTGAATGGGAGTAATGCCTGAAACCAATTTCCTAAAATGTCAGACCCAACCGATCATTATTTTTAGAGTTCTGTGCATTTCTCGATTTTAGAATTCTTGACCGAGTCGCAGGTCCGCGGTCATCAGAAATTTCCAAAAGTGGTTGAAAAATCAAAGTTGATTTTTGGGGCTAAACCTTTTTTCCTGAATGGGACTAATGCTTGAAACCAATTTCCTAAAATGTCTGACCCAACCGATCAGTATTTTTGGAGTTCTATGCATTTCTTGATTTCAGATTTTTTACCGAGTCGCAGGTCCGCGGTCATCAGAAATTTCCAAAAGTAGTTGAAAAATCAAAGTTGATTTTTTGGGCTAAACCTTTTTTCCTGAATGGGACTAATGCCTGGAACCAATTTCCTTAAATTTCACACCCAACCGATCAGTATTTTTGGAGTTCTGTGCATTTCTCGATTTCAGAATTTTTGACCGAGTCGCAGGTCCGCGGTCATCAGAAATTTCCAAAAGTAGTTGAAAAATCAAAGTTGATATTTTGGGCTAAACCTTTTTTCCTGAATGGGACTAATGCCTGGAACCAATTTCCTAAAATGTCAGACCCAACCGATCAGTATTTTTAGAGTTCTGTGCATTTCTCGATTTTAGAATTCTTGACCGAGTCGCAGGTCCGCGGTCATCAGAAATTTCCAAAAGTAGTTGAAAAATCAAAGTTGATTTTTGGGGCTAAACTTTTTTCCTGAATGGGACTAATGCCTGGAACCAATTTCCTAAAATGTCAGACCCAACCGATCAGTATTTTTAGAGTTCTGTGCATTTCTCGATTTTAGAATTCTTGACCGAGTCGCAGGTCCGCGGTCATCAGAAATTTCCAAAAGTGGTTGAAAAATCAAAGTTGATTTTTGGGGCTAAAACTTTTTTCCTGAATGGGACTAATGCCTGAAACCAATTTCCTAAAATGTCAGACCCAACTGATCAGTATTTTTGGAGTTCTGTGCATTTCTCGATTTTAGAATTTTTGACCGAGTCGCAGGTCCGCGGTCATCAGAAATTTCCAAAAGTAGTTGAAAAATCAAAGTTGATTTTTTGGGCTAAACCTTTTTTCCTGAATGGGACTAATGCCTGGAACCAATTTCCTTAAATGTCAGACCCAACCGATCAGTATTTTTGGAGTTCTGTGCATTTCCCGATTTCAGAATTTTTGACCGAGTCGCAGGTCCGCGGTCATCAGAAATTTCCAAAAGTAGTTGAAAAATCAAAGTTGATTTTTGGGGCTAAACCTTTTTTCCTGAATGGGACTAATGCCTGAAACCAATTTCCTAAAATTTCAGACCCAACCGATCAGTATTTTTAGAGTTCTGTGCATTTCTCGATTTCTAAATTTTTGACTGAGTTGCAGGTCCGCGGTCATCAGAAATTTCCAAAAGTAGTTGAAAAATCAAAGTTGATTTTTGGAACTAAACTTTTTTCCTGAATGGGACTAATGCCTGGAACCAATTTCCTAAAATGTCAGACCCAACCGATCAGTATTTTTAGAGTTCTGTGCATTTCTCGATTTTAGAATTCTTGACCGAGTCGCAGGTCCGCGGTCATCAGAAATTTCCAAAAGTAGTTGAAAAATCAAAGTTGATTTTTGGGGCTAAACCTTTTTTCCTGAATGGGACTAATGCCTGGAACCAATTTCCTAAAATGTCAGACCCAACCGATCAGTATTTTTAGAGTTCTGTGCATTTCTCGATTTTAGAATTCTTGACCGAGTCGCAGGTCCGCGGTCATCAGAAATTTCCAAAAGTAGTTGAAAAATCAAAGTTGATTTTTGGGGCTAAACCTTTTTTCCTGAATGGGACTAATGCTTGAAACCAATTTCCTAAAATGTCAGACCCAACCGATCAGTATTTTTGGAGTTCTATGCATTTCTTGATTTCAGATTTTTTACCGAGTCGCAGGTCCGCGGTCATCAGAAATTTCCAAAAGTAGTTGAAAAATCAAAGTTGATATTTTGGGCTAAACCTTTTTTCCTGAATGGGACTAATGCCTGGAACCAATTTCCTAAAATGTCATACCCAACCGATCAGTATTTTTAGAGTTCTGTGCATTTCTCGATTTTAGAATTCTTGACCGAGTCGCAGGTCCGCGGTCATCAGAAATTTCCAAAAGTAGTTGAAAAATCAAAGTTGATTTTTGGGGCTAAACTTTTTCCTGAATGGGACTAATGCCTGGAACCAATTTCCTAAAATGTCAGACCCAACCGATCAGTATTTTTAGAGTTCTGTGCATTTCTCGATTTTAGAATTCTTGACCGAGTCGCAGGTCCGCGGTCATCAGAAATTTCCAAAAGTAGTTGAAAAATCAAAGTTGATTTTTGGGGCTAAACCTTTTTTCCTGAATGGGACTAATGCCTGGAACCAATTTCCTAAAATGTCAGACCCAACCGATCAGTATTTTTAGAGTTCTGTGCATTTCTCGATTTTAGAATTCTTGACCGAGTCGCAGGTCCGCGGTCATCAGAAATTTCCAAAAGTAGTTGAAAAATCAAAGTTGATTTTTGGGGCTAAACCTTTTTTCCTGAATGGGACTAATGCTTGAAACCAATTTCCTAAAATGTCAGACCCAACCGATCAGTATTTTTGGAGTTCTATGCATTTCTTGATTTTTAGATTTTTTACCGAGTCGCAGGTCCGCGGTCATCAGAAATTTCCAAAAGTAGTTGAAAAATCAAAGTTGATATTTTGGGCTAAACCTTTTTTCCTGAATGGGACTAATGCCTGGAACCAATTTCCTAAAATGTCATACCCAACCGATCAGTATTTTTAGAGTTCTGTGCATTTCTCGATTTTAGAATTCTTGACCGAGTCACAGGTCCGCGGTCATCAGAAATTTCCAAAAGTAGTTGAAAAATCAAAGTTGATTTTTGGGGCTAAACTTTTTTCCTGAATGGGACTAATGCCTGGAACCAATTTCCTAAAATGTCAGACCCAACCGATCAGTATTTTTAGAGTTCTGTGCATTTCTCGATTTTAGAATTCTTGACCGAGTCGCAGGTCCGCGGTCATCAGAAATTTCCAAAAGTGGTTGAAAAATCAAAGTTGATTTTTGGGGCTAAAACTTTTTTCCTGAATGGGACTAATGCCTGAAACCAATTTCCTAAAATGTCAGACCCAACTGATCAGTATTTTTGGAGTTCTGTGCATTTCTCGATTTTAGAATTTTTGACCGAGTCGCAGGTCCGCGGTCATCAGAAATTTCCAAAAGTAGTTGAAAAATCAAAGTTGATTTTTTGGGCTAAACCTTTTTTCCTGAATGGGACTAATGCCTGGAACCAATTTCCTTAAATGTCAGACCCAACCGATCAGTATTTTTGGAGTTCTGTGCATTTCCCGATTTCAGAATTTTTGACCGAGTCGCAGGTCCGCGGTCATCAGAAATTTCCAAAAGTAGTTGAAAAATCAAAGTTGATTTTTGGGGCTAAACCTTTTTTCCTGAATGGGACTAATGCCTGAAACCAATTTACTAAAATGTCAGACCCAACTGATCAGTATTTTTGGAGTTCTGTGCATTTCTCGATTTTAGAATTTTTGACCGAGTCGCAGGTCCGCGGTCATCAGAAATTTCCAAAAGTAGTTGAAAAATCAAAGTTGATTTTTGGGGCTAAACCTTTTTTCCTGAATGGGACTAATGCTTGAAACCAATTTCCTAAAATGTCAGACCCAACCGATCAGTATTTTTGGAGTTCTATGCATTTCTTGATTTCAGATTTTTGACCGAGTCGCAGGTCCGCGGTCATCAGAAATTTCCAAAAGTAGTTGAAAAATCAAAGTTGATTTTTTGGGCTAAACCTTTTTTCCTGAATGGGACTAATGCCTGGAACCAATTTCCTTAAATTTCACACCCAACCGATCAGTATTTTTGGAGTTCTGTGCATTTCTCGATTTCAGAATTTTTGACCGAGTCGCAGGTCCGCGGTCATCAGAAATTTCCAAAAGTAGTTGAAAAATCAAAGTTGATATTTTGGGCTAAACCTTTTTTCCTGAATGGGACTAATGCCTGGAACCAATTTCCTAAAATGTCAGACCCAACCGATCAGTATTTTTAGAGTTCTGTGCATTTCTCGATTTTAGAATTCTTGACCGAGTCGCAGGTCCGCGGTCATCAGAAATTTCCAAAAGTAGTTGAAAAATCAAAGTTCATTTTTGGGGCTAAACCTTTTTTCCTGAATGGGACTAATGCCTGGAACCAATTTCCTAAAATGTCAGACCCAACCGATCAGTATTTTTAGAGTTCTGTGCATTTCTCGATTTTAGAATTCTTGACCGAGTCGCAGGTCCGCGGTCATCAGAAATTTCCAAAAGTGGTTGAAAAATCAAAGTTGATTTTTGGGGCTAAACCTTTTTTCCTGAATGGGACTAATGCTTGAAACCAATTTCCTAAAATGTCAGACCCAACCGATCAGTATTTTTGGAGTTCTATGCATTTCTTGATTTCAGATTTTTTACCGAGTCGCAGGTCCGCGGTCATCAGAAATTTCCAAAAGTAGTTGAAAAATCAAAGTTGATTTTTTGGGCTAAACCTTTTTTCCTGAATGGGACTAATGCCTGGAACCAATTTCCTTAAATTTCACACCCAACCGATCAGTATTTTTGGAGTTCTGTGCATTTCTCGATTTCAGAATTTTTGACCGAGTCGCAGGTCCGCGGTCATCAGAAATTTCCAAAAGTAGTTGAAAAATCAAAGTTGATATTTTGGGCTAAACCTTTTTTCCTGAATGGGACTAATGCCTGGAACCAATTTCCTAAAATGTCAGACCCAACTGATCAGTATTTTTAGAGTTCTGTGCATTTCTCGATTTTAGAATTCTTGACCGAGTCGCAGGTCCGCGGTCATCAGAAATTTCCAAAAGTAGTTGAAAAATCAAAGTTGATTTTTGGGGCTAAACCTTTTTTCCTGAATGGGACTAATGCCTGGAACCAATTTCCTAAAATGTCAGACCCAACCGATCAGTATTTTTAGAGTTCTGTGCATTTCTCGATTTTAGAATTCTTGACCGAGTCGCAGGTTTGCGGTCATGAGAAATTTCTAAAAGTAGTTGAAAAATCAAAGTTGATTTTTGGGGCTAAACCTTTTTTCCTGAATGGGAGTAATGCCTGAAACCAATTTCCTAAAATGTCAGACCCAACTGATCAGTATTTTTGGAGTTCTGTGCATTTCTCGATTTCAGAATTTTTGACCGAGTCGCAGGTCCGCGGTCATCAGAAATTTCCAAAAGTAGTTGAAAAATCAAAGTTGATTTTTGGGGCTAAACTTTTTCCTGAATGGGACTAATGCCTGGAACCAATTTCCTAAAATGTCAGACCCAACCGATCAGTATTTTTAGAGTTCTGTGCATTTCTCGATTTTAGAATTCTTGACCGAGTCGCAGGTCCGCGGTCATCAGAAATTTCCAAAAGTCGTTGAAAAATCAAAGTTGATTTTTGGGGCTAAACCTTTTTTCCTGAATGGGACTAATGCCTGGAACCAATTTCCTAAAATGTCAGACCCAACCGATCAGTATTTTTAGAGTTCTGTGCATTTCTCGATTTTAGAATTCTTGACCGAGTCGCAGGTCCGCGGTCATCAGAAATTTCCAAAAGTAGTTGAAAAATCAAAGTTGATTTTTGGGGCTAAACCTTTTTTCCTGAATGGGACTAATGCTTGAAACCAATTTCCTAAAATGTCAGACCCAACCGATCAGTATTTTTGGAGTTCTATGCATTTCTTGATTTCAGATTTTTTACCGAGTCGCAGGTCCGCGGTCATCAGAAATTTCCAAAAGTAGTTGAAAAATCAAAGTTGATATTTTGGGCTAAACCTTTTTTCCTGAATGGGACTAATGCCTGGAACCAATTTCCTAAAATGTCATACCCAACCGATCAGTATTTTTAGAGTTCTGTGCATTTCTCGATTTTAGAATTCTTGACCGAGTCGCAGGTCCGCGGTCATCAGAAATTTCCAAAAGTAGTTGAAAAATCAAAGTTGATTTTTGGGGCTAAACTTTTTCCTGAATGGGACTAATGCCTGGAACCAATTTCCTAAAATGTCAGACCCAACCGATCAGTATTTTTAGAGTTCTGTGCATTTCTCGATTTTAGAATTCTTGACCGAGTCGCAGGTCCGCGGTCATCAGAAATTTCCAAAAGTAGTTGAAAAATCAAAGTTGATTTTTGGGGCTAAACCTTTTTTCCTGAATGGGACTAATGCCTGGAACCAATTTCCTAAAATGTCAGACCCAACCGATCAGTATTTTTAGAGTTCTGTGCATTTCTCGATTTTAGAATTCTTGACCGAGTCGCAGGTCCGCGGTCATCAGAAATTTCCAAAAGTAGTTGAAAAATCAAAGTTGATTTTTGGGGCTAAACCTTTTTTCCTGAATGGGACTAATGCTTGAAACCAATTTCCTAAAATGTCAGACCCAACCGATCAGTATTTTTGGAGTTCTATGCATTTCTTGATTTTTAGATTTTTTACCGAGTCGCAGGTCCGCGGTCATCAGAAATTTCCAAAAGTAGTTGAAAAATCAAAGTTGATATTTTGGGCTAAACCTTTTTTCCTGAATGGGACTAATGCCTGGAACCAATTTCCTAAAATGTCATACCCAACCGATCAGTATTTTTAGAGTTCTGTGCATTTCTCGATTTTAGAATTCTTGACCGAGTCGCAGGTCCGCGGTCATCAGAAATTTCCAAAAGTAGTTGAAAAATCAAAGTTGATTTTTGGGGCTAAACTTTTTCCTGAATGGGACTAATGCCTGGAACCAATTTCCTAAAATGACAGACCCAACCAATCAGTATTTTTAGAGTTCTGTGCATTTCTCGATTTTAGAATTCTTGACCGAGTCACAGGTCCGCGGTCATCAGAAATTTCCAAAAGTAGTTGAAAAATCAAAGTTGATTTTTGGGGCTAAACTTTTTTCCTGAATGGGACTAATGCCTGGAACCAATTTCCTAAAATGTCAGACCCAACCGATCAGTATTTTTAGAGTTCTGTGCATTTCTCGATTTTAGAATTCTTGACCGAGTCGCAGGTCCGCGGTCATCAGAAATTTCCAAAAGTGGTTGAAAAATCAAAGTTGATTTTTGGGGCTAAAACTTTTTTCCTGAATGGGACTAATGCCTGAAACCAATTTCCTAAAATGTCAGACCCAACTGATCAGTATTTTTGGAGTTCTGTGCATTTCTCGATTTTAGAATTTTTGACCGAGTCGCAGGTCCGCGGTCATCAGAAATTTCCAAAAGTAGTTGAAAAATCAAAGTTGATTTTTTGGGCTAAACCTTTTTTCCTGAATGGGACTAATGCCTGGAACCAATTTCCTTAAATGTCAGACCCAACCGATCAGTATTTTTGGAGTTCTGTGCATTTCCCGATTTCAGAATTTTTGACCGAGTCGCAGGTCCGCGGTCATCAGAAATTTCCAAAAGTAGTTGAAAAATCAAAGTTGATTTTTGGGGCTAAACCTTTTTTCCTGAATGGGACTAATGCCTGAAACCAATTTACTAAAATGTCAGACCCAACTGATCAGTATTTTTGGAGTTCTGTGCATTTCTCGATTTTAGAATTTTTGACCGAGTCGCAGGTCCGCGGTCATCAGAAATTTCCAAAAGTAGTTGAAAAATCAAAGTTGATTTTTGGGGCTAAACCTTTTTTCCTGAATGGGACTAATGCTTGAAACCAATTTCCTAAAATGTCAGACCCAACCGATCAGTATTTTTGGAGTTCTATGCATTTCTTGATTTCAGATTTTTTACCGAGTCGCAGGTCCGCGGTCATCAGAAATTTCCAAAAGTAGTTGAAAAATCAAAGTTGATTTTTTGGGCTAAACCTTTTTTCCTGAATGGGACTAATGCCTGGAACCAATTTCCTTAAATTTCACACCCAACCGATCAGTATTTTTGGAGTTCTGTGCATTTCTCGATTTCAGAATTTTTGACCGAGTCGCAGGTCCGCGGTCATCAGAAATTTCCAAAAGTAGTTGAAAAATCAAAGTTGATATTTTGGGCTAAACCTTTTTTCCTGAATGGGACTAATGCCTGGAACCAATTTCCTAAAATGTCAGACCCAACCGATCAGTATTTTTAGAGTTCTGTGCATTTCTCGATTTTAGAATTCTTGACCGAGTCGCAGGTCCGCGGTCATCAGAAATTTCCAAAAGTAGTTGAAAAATCAAAGTTCATTTTTGGGGCTAAACCTTTTTTCCTGAATGGGACTAATGCCTGGAACCAATTTCCTAAAATGTCAGACCCAACCGATCAGTATTTTTAGAGTTCTGTGCATTTCTCGATTTTAGAATTCTTGACCGAGTCGCAGGTCCGCGGTCATCAGAAATTTCCAAAAGTGGTTGAAAAATCAAAGTTGATTTTTGGCGCTAAACCTTTTTTCCTGAATGGGACTAATGCTTGAAACCAATTTCCTAAAATGTCAGACCCAACCGATCAGTATTTTTGGAGTTCTATGCATTTCTTGATTTCAGATTTTTTACCGAGTCGCAGGTCCGCGGTCATCAGAAATTTCCAAAAGTAGTTGAAAAATCAAAGTTGATTTTTTGGGCTAAACCTTTTTTCCTGAATGGGACTAATGCCTGGAACCAATTTCCTTAAATTTCACACCCAACCGATCAGTATTTTTGGAGTTCTGTGCATTTCTCGATTTCAGAATTTTTGACCGAGTCGCAGGTCCGCGGTCATCAGAAATTTCCAAAAGTAGTTGAAAAATCAAAGTTGATATTTTGGGCTAAACCTTTTTTCCTGAATGGGACTAATGCCTGGAACCAATTTCCTAAAATGTCAGACCCAACTGATCAGTATTTTTAGAGTTCTGTGCATTTCTCGATTTTAGAATTCTTGACCGAGTCGCAGGTCCGCGGTCATCAGAAATTTCCAAAAGTAGTTGAAAAATCAAAGTTGATTTTTGGGGCTAAACCTTTTTTCCTGAATGGGACTAATGCCTGGAACCAATTTCCTAAAATGTCAGACCCAACCGATCAGTATTTTTAGAGTTCTGTGCATTTCTCGATTTTAGAATTCTTGACCGAGTCGCAGGTTTGCGGTCATGAGAAATTTCTAAAAGTAGTTGAAAAATCAAAGTTGATTTTTGGGGCTAAACCTTTTTTCCTGAATGGGAGTAATGCCTGAAACCAATTTCCTAAAATGTCAGACCCAACTGATCAGTATTTTTGGAGTTCTGTGCATTTCTCGATTTCAGAATTTTTGACCGAGTCGCAGGTCCGCGGTCATCAGAAATTTCCAAAAGTAGTTGAAAAATCAAAGTTGATTTTTGGGGCTAAACTTTTTCCTGAATGGGACTAATGCCTGGAACCAATTTCCTAAAATGTCAGACCCAACCGATCAGTATTTTTAGAGTTCTGTGCATTTCTCGATTTTAGAATTCTTGACCGAGTCGCAGGTCCGCGGTCATCAGAAATTTCCAAAAGTAGTTGAAAAATCAAAGTTGATTTTTGGGGCTAAACCTTTTTTCCTGAATGGGACTAATGCTTGAAACCAATTTCCTAAAATGTCAGACCCAACTGATCAGTATTTTTGGAGTTCTGTGCATTTCTCGATTTCAGAATTTTTGACCGAGTCGCAGGTCCGCGGTCATCAGAAATTTCCAAAAGTAGTTGAAAAATCAAAGTTGATATTTTGGGCTAAACCTTTTTTCCTGAATGGGACTAATGCCTGGAACCAATTTCCTAAAATGTCAGACCCAACCGATCAGTATTTTTAGAGTTCTGTGCATTTCTCGATTTTAGAATTCTTGACCGAGTCGCAGGTCCGCGGTCATCAGAAATTTCCAAAAGTGGTTGAAAAATCAAAGTTGATTTTTGGGGCTAAACCTTTTTTCCTGAATGGGACTAATGCTTGAAACCAATTTCCTAAAATGTCAGACCCAACCGATCAGTATTTTTAGAGTTCTGTGCATTTCTCGATTTCTAAATTTTTGACTGAGTTGCAGGTCCGCGGTCATCAGAAATTTCCAAAAGTAGTTGAAAAATCAAAGTTGATTTTTGGGGCTAAACTTTTTTCCTGAATGGGACTAATGCCTGGAACCAATTTCCTTAAATGTCAGACCCAACCGATCAGTATTTTTAGAGTTCTGTGCATTTCTCGATTTTAGAATTCTTGACCGAGTCGCAGGTCCGCGGTCATCAGAAATTTCCAAAAGTCGTTGAAAAATCAAAGTTGATTTTTGGGGCTAAACCTTTTTTCCTGAATGGGACTAATGCCTGGAACCAATTTCCTAAAATGTCAGACCCAACCGATCAGTATTTTTAGAGTTCTGTGCATTTCTCGATTTTAGAATTCTTGACCGAGTCGCAGGTCCGCGGTCATCAGAAATTTCCAAAAGTAGTTGAAAAATCAAAGTTGATTTTTGGGGCTAAACCTTTTTTCCTGAATGGGACTAATGCTTGAAACCAATTTCCTAAAATGTCAGACCCAACCGATCAGTATTTTTGGAGTTCTATGCATTTCTTGATTTCAGATTTTTTACCGAGTCGCAGGTCCGCGGTCATCAGAAATTTCCAAAAGTAGTTGAAAAATCAAAGTTGATATTTTGGGCTAAACCTTTTTTCCTGAATGGGACTAATGCCTGGAACCAATTTCCTAAAATGTCATACCCAACCGATCAGTATTTTTAGAGTTCTGTGCATTTCTCGATTTTAGAATTCTTGACCGAGTCGCAGGTCCGCGGTCATCAGAAATTTCCAAAAGTAGTTGAAAAATCAAAGTTGATTTTTGGGGCTAAACTTTTTCCTGAATGGGACTAATGCCTGGAACCAATTTCCTAAAATGTCAGACCCAACCGATCAGTATTTTTAGAGTTCTGTGCATTTCTCGATTTTAGAATTCTTGACCGAGTCGCAGGTCCGCGGTCATCAGAAATTTCCAAAAGTAGTTGAAAAATCAAAGTTGATTTTTGGGGCTAAACCTTTTTTCCTGAATGGGACTAATGCCTGGAACCAATTTCCTAAAATGTCAGACCCAACCGATCAGTATTTTTAGAGTTCTGTGCATTTCTCGATTTTAGAATTCTTGACCGAGTCGCAGGTCCGCGGTCATCAGAAATTTCCAAAAGTAGTTGAAAAATCAAAGTTGATTTTTGGGGCTAAACCTTTTTTCCTGAATGGGACTAATGCTTGAAACCAATTTCCTAAAATGTCAGACCCAACCGATCAGTATTTTTGGAGTTCTATGCATTTCTTGATTTTTAGATTTTTTACCGAGTCGCAGGTCCGCGGTCATCAGAAATTTCCAAAAGTAGTTGAAAAATCAAAGTTGATATTTTGGGCTAAACCTTTTTTCCTGAATGGGACTAATGCCTGGAACCAATTTCCTAAAATGTCATACCCAACCGATCAGTATTTTTAGAGTTCTGTGCATTTCTCGATTTTAGAATTCTTGACCGAGTCGCAGGTCCGCGGTCATCAGAAATTTCCAAAAGTAGTTGAAAAATCAAAGTTGATTTTTGGGGCTAAACTTTTTCCTGAATGGGACTAATGCCTGGAACCAATTTCCTAAAATGACAGACCCAACCGATCAGTATTTTTAGAGTTCTGTGCATTTCTCGATTTTAGAATTCTTGACCGAGTCACAGGTCCGCGGTCATCAGAAATTTCCAAAAGTAGTTGAAAAATCAAAGTTGATTTTTGGGGCTAAACTTTTTTCCTGAATGGGACTAATGCCTGGAACCAATTTCCTAAAATGTCAGACCCAACCGATCAGTATTTTTAGAGTTCTGTGCATTTCTCGATTTTAGAATTCTTGACCGAGTCGCAGGTCCGCGGTCATCAGAAATTTCCAAAAGTGGTTGAAAAATCAAAGTTGATTTTTGGGGCTAAAACTTTTTTCCTGAATGGGACTAATGCCTGAAACCAATTTCCTAAAATGTCAGACCCAACTGATCAGTATTTTTGGAGTTCTGTGCATTTCTCGATTTTAGAATTTTTGACCGAGTCGCAGGTCCGCGGTCATCAGAAATTTCCAAAAGTAGTTGAAAAATCAAAGTTGATTTTTTGGGCTAAACCTTTTTTCCTGAATGGGACTAATGCCTGGAACCAATTTCCTTAAATGTCAGACCCAACCGATCAGTATTTTTGGAGTTCTGTGCATTTCCCGATTTCAGAATTTTTGACCGAGTCGCAGGTCCGCGGTCATCAGAAATTTCCAAAAGTAGTTGAAAAATCAAAGTTGATTTTTGGGGCTAAACCTTTTTTCCTGAATGGGACTAATGCCTGAAACCAATTTACTAAAATGTCAGACCCAACTGATCAGTATTTTTGGAGTTCTGTGCATTTCTCGATTTTAGAATTTTTGACCGAGTCGCAGGTCCGCGGTCATCAGAAATTTCCAAAAGTAGTTGAAAAATCAAAGTTGATTTTTGGGGCTAAACCTTTTTTCCTGAATGGGACTAATGCTTGAAACCAATTTCCTAAAATGTCAGACCCAACCGATCAGTATTTTTGGAGTTCTATGCATTTCTTGATTTCAGATTTTTTACCGAGTCGCAGGTCCGCGGTCATCAGAAATTTCCAAAAGTAGTTGAAAAATCAAAGTTGATTTTTTGGGCTAAACCTTTTTTCCTGAATGGGACTAATGCCTGGAACCAATTTCCTTAAATTTCACACCCAACCGATCAGTATTTTTGGAGTTCTGTGCATTTCTCGATTTCAGAATTTTTGACCGAGTCGCAGGTCCGCGGTCATCAGAAATTTCCAAAAGTAGTTGAAAAATCAAAGTTGATATTTTGGGCTAAACCTTTTTTCCTGAATGGGACTAATGCCTGGAACCAATTTCCTAAAATGTCAGACCCAACCGATCAGTATTTTTAGAGTTCTGTGCATTTCTCGATTTTAGAATTCTTGACCGAGTCGCAGGTCCGCGGTCATCAGAAATTTCCAAAAGTAGTTGAAAAATCAAAGTTCATTTTTGGGGCTAAACCTTTTTTCCTGAATGGGACTAATGCCTGGAACCAATTTCCTAAAATGTCAGACCCAACCGATCAGTATTTTTAGAGTTCTGTGCATTTCTCGATTTTAGAATTCTTGACCGAGTCGCAGGTCCGCGGTCATCAGAAATTTCCAAAAGTGGTTGAAAAATCAAAGTTGATTTTTGGCGCTAAACCTTTTTTCCTGAATGGGACTAATGCTTGAAACCAATTTCCTAAAATGTCAGACCCAACCGATCAGTATTTTTGGAGTTCTATGCATTTCTTGATTTCAGATTTTTTACCGAGTCGCAGGTCCGCGGTCATCAGAAATTTCCAAAAGTAGTTGAAAAATCAAAGTTGATTTTTTGGGCTAAACCTTTTTTCCTGAATGGGACTAATGCCTGGAACCAATTTCCTAAAATGTCAGACCCAACTGATCAGTATTTTTAGAGTTCTGTGCATTTCTCGATTTTAGAATTCTTGACCGAGTCGCAGGTCCGCGGTCATCAGAAATTTCCAAAAGTAGTTGAAAAATCAAAGTTGATTTTTGGGGCTAAACCTTTTTTCCTGAATGGGACTAATGCCTGGAACCAATTTCCTAAAATGTCAGACCCAACCGATCAGTATTTTTAGAGTTCTGTGCATTTCTCGATTTTAGAATTCTTGACCGAGTCGCAGGTTTGCGGTCATGAGAAATTTCTAAAAGTAGTTGAAAAATCAAAGTTGATTTTTGGGGCTAAACCTTTTTTCCTGAATGGGAGTAATGCCTGAAACCAATTTCCTAAAATGTCAGACCCAACTGATCAGTATTTTTGGAGTTCTGTGCATTTCTCGATTTCAGAATTTTTGACCGAGTCGCAGGTCCGCGGTCATCAGAAATTTCCAAAAGTAGTTGAAAAATCAAAGTTGATTTTTGGGGCTAAACTTTTTCCTGAATGGGACTAATGCCTGGAACCAATTTCCTAAAATGTCAGACCCAACCGATCAGTATTTTTAGAGTTCTGTGCATTTCTCGATTTTAGAATTCTTGACCGAGTCGCAGGTCCGCGGTCATCAGAAATTTCCAAAAGTAGTTGAAAAATCAAAGTTGATTTTTGGGGCTAAACCTTTTTTCCTGAATGGGACTAATGCTTGAAACCAATTTCCTAAAATGTCAGACCCAACTGATCAGTATTTTTGGAGTTCTGTGCATTTCTCGATTTCAGAATTTTTGACCGAGTCGCAGGTCCGCGGTCATCAGAAATTTCCAAAAGTAGTTGAAAAATCAAAGTTGATATTTTGGGCTAAACCTTTTTTCCTGAATGGGACTAATGCCTGGAACCAATTTCCTAAAATGTCAGACCCAACCGATCAGTATTTTTAGAGTTCTGTGCATTTCTCGATTTTAGAATTCTTGACCGAGTCGCAGGTCCGCGGTCATCAGAAATTTCCAAAAGTGGTTGAAAAATCAAAGTTGATTTTTGGGGCTAAACCTTTTTTCCTGAATGGGACTAATGCTTGAAACCAATTTCCTAAAATGTCAGACCCAACCGATCAGTATTTTTAGAGTTCTGTGCATTTCTCGATTTCTAAATTTTTGACTGAGTTGCAGGTCCGCGGTCATCAGAAATTTCCAAAAGTAGTTGAAAAATCAAAGTTGATTTTTGGGGCTAAACTTTTTTCCTGAATGGGACTAATGCCTGGAACCAATTTCCTTAAATGTCAGACCCAACCGATCAGTATTTTTAGAGTTCTGTGCATTTCTCGATTTCAGAATTTTTGACCGAGTCGCAGGTCCGCGGTCATCAGAAATTTCCAAAAGTAGTTGAAAAATCAAAGTTGATTTTTGGGGCTAAACTTTTTCCCTGAATGGGACTAATGCCTGGAACCAATTTCCTAAAATTTCAGACCCAACCGATCAGTATTTTTAGAGTTCTGTGCATTTCTCGATTTCTAAATTTTTGACTGAGTTGCAGGTCCGCGGTCATCAGAAAGTTGATTTTTGGGGCTAAACCGTTTTCCTGAATGGGACTAATGCCTGAAACCAATTTCCTAAAATGTCAGACCCAACCGATCAGTATTTTTGGAGTTCTATGCCTTTCTTGATTTCAGATTTTTTACCGAGTCGCAGGTCCGCGGTCATCAGAAATTTCCAAAAGTAGTTGAAAAATCAAAGTTGATTTTTTGGGCTAAACCTTTTTTCCTGAATGGGACTAATGCCTGGAACCAATTTCCTTAAATTTCACACCCAACCGATCAGTATTTTTGGAGTTCTGTGCATTTCTCGATTTCAGAATTTTTGACCGAGTCGCAGGTCCGCGGTCATCAGAAATTTCCAAAAGTAGTTGAAAAATCAAAGTTGATTTTTGGGGCTAAACCTTTTTTCCTGAATGGGACTAATGCCTGAAACCAATTTCCTAAAATTTCAGACCCAACCGATCAGTATTTTTAGAGTTCTGTGCATTTCTCGATTTCTAAATTTTTGACTGAGTTGCAGGTCCGCGGTCATCAGAAAGTTGATTTTTGGGGCTAAACCTTTTTCCTGAATGGGACTAATGCCTGAAACCAATTTCCTTAAATTTCAGACCCAACCGATCAGTATTTTTAGAGTTCTGTGCATTTCTCGATTTCTAAATTTTTGACCGAGTCGCAGGTCCGCGGTCATCAGAAATTTCCAAAAGTGGTTGAAAAATCAAAGTTGATTTTTGGGGCTAAACCTTTTTTCCTGAATGTGACTAATGCCTGGAACCAATTTCCTTAAATTTCACACCCAACCGATCAGTATTTTTGGAGTTCTGTGCATTTCTCGATTTCAGAATTTTTGACCGAGTCGCAGGTCCGCGGTCATCAGAAATTTCCAAAAGTAGTTGAAAAATCAAAGTTGATTTTTGGGGCTAAACCTTTTTTCCTGAATGGGACTAATGCCTGGAACCAATTTCCTAAAATGTCAGACCCAACCGATCAGTATTTTTAGAGTTCTGTGCATTTCTCGATTTTAGAATTCTTGACCGAGTCGCAGGTCCGCGGTCATCAGAAATTTCCAAAAGTAGTTGAAAAATCAAAGTTGATTTTTGGGGCTAAACTTTTTTCCTGAATGGGACTAATGCCTGGAACCAATTTCCTAAAATGTCAGACCCAACCGATCAGTATTTTTAGAGTTCTGTGCATTTCTCGATTTTAGAATTCTTGACCGAGTCGCAGGTCCGCGGTCATCAGAAATTTCCAAAAGTGGTTGAAAAATCAAAGTTGATTTTTGGGGCTAAAACTTTTTTCCTGAATGGGACTAATGCCTGAAACCAATTTCCTAAAATGTCAGACCCAACTGATCAGTATTTTTGGAGTTCTGTGCATTTCTCGATTTTAGAATTTTTGACCGAGTCGCAGGTCCGCGGTCATCAGAAATTTCCAAAAGTAGTTGAAAAATCAAAGTTGATTTTTTGGGCTAAACCTTTTTTCCTGAATGGGACTAATGCCTGGAACCAATTTCCTTAAATGTCAGACCCAACCGATCAGTATTTTTGGAGTTCTGTGCATTTCCCGATTTCAGAATTTTTGACCGAGTCGCAGGTCCGCGGTCATCAGAAATTTCCAAAAGTAGTTGAAAAATCAAAGTTGATTTTTGGGGCTAAACCTTTTTTCCTGAATGGGACTAATGCCTGAAACCAATTTCCTAAAATTTCAGACCCAACCGATCAGTATTTTTAGAGTTCTGTGCATTTCTCGATTTCTAAATTTTTGACTGAGTTGCAGGTCCGCGGTCATCAGAAATTTCCAAAAGTAGTTGAAAAATCAAAGTTGATTTTTGGAACTAAACTTTTTTCCTGAATGGGACTAATGCCTGGAACCAATTTCCTAAAATGTCAGACCCAACCGATCAGTATTTTTAGAGTTCTGTGCATTTCTCGATTTTAGAATTCTTGACCGAGTCGCAGGTCCGCGGTCATCAGAAATTTCCAAAAGTAGTTGAAAAATCAAAGTTGATTTTTGGGGCTAAACCTTTTTTCCTGAATGGGACTAATGCCTGGAACCAATTTCCTAAAATGTCAGACCCAACCGATCAGTATTTTTAGAGTTCTGTGCATTTCTCGATTTTAGAATTCTTGACCGAGTCGCAGGTCCGCGGTCATCAGAAATTTCCAAAAGTAGTTGAAAAATCAAAGTTGATTTTTGGGGCTAAACCTTTTTTCCTGAATGGGACTAATGCTTGAAACCAATTTCCTAAAATGTCAGACCCAACCGATCAGTATTTTTGGAGTTCTATGCATTTCTTGATTTCAGATTTTTTACCGAGTCGCAGGTCCGCGGTCATCAGAAATTTCCAAAAGTAGTTGAAAAATCAAAGTTGATATTTTGGGCTAAACCTTTTTTCCTGAATGGGACTAATGCCTGGAACCAATTTCCTAAAATGTCATACCCAACCGATCAGTATTTTTAGAGTTCTGTGCATTTCTCGATTTTAGAATTCTTGACCGAGTCGCAGGTCCGCGGTCATCAGAAATTTCCAAAAGTAGTTGAAAAATCAAAGTTGATTTTTGGGGCTAAACTTTTTCCTGAATGGGACTAATGCCTGGAACCAATTTCCTAAAATGTCAGACCCAACCGATCAGTATTTTTAGAGTTCTGTGCATTTCTCGATTTTAGAATTCTTGACCGAGTCGCAGGTCCGCGGTCATCAGAAATTTCCAAAAGTAGTTGAAAAATCAAAGTTGATTTTTGGGGCTAAACCTTTTTTCCTGAATGGGACTAATGCCTGGAACCAATTTCCTAAAATGTCAGACCCAACCGATCAGTATTTTTAGAGTTCTGTGCATTTCTCGATTTTAGAATTCTTGACCGAGTCGCAGGTCCGCGGTCATCAGAAATTTCCAAAAGTAGTTGAAAAATCAAAGTTGATTTTTGGGGCTAAACTTTTTCCTGAATGGGACTAATGCCTGGAACCAATTTCCTAAAATGTCAGACCCAACCGATCAGTATTTTTAGAGTTCTGTGCATTTCTCGATTTTAGAATTCTTGACCGAGTCGCAGGTCCGCGGTCATCAGAAATTTCCAAAAGTGGTTGAAAAATCAAAGTTGATTTTTGGGGCTAAAACTTTTTTCCTGAATGGGACTAATGCCTGAAACCAATTTCCTAAAATGTCAGACCCAACTGATCAGTATTTTTGGAGTTCTGTGCATTTCTCGATTTTAGAATTTTTGACCGAGTCGCAGGTCCGCGGTCATCAGAAATTTCCAAAAGTAGTTGAAAAATCAAAGTTGATTTTTTGGGCTAAACCTTTTTTCCTGAATGGGACTAATGCCTGGAACCAATTTCCTTAAATGTCAGACCCAACCGATCAGTATTTTTGGAGTTCTGTGCATTTCCCGATTTCAGAATTTTTGACCGAGTCGCAGGTCCGCGGTCATCAGAAATTTCCAAAAGTAGTTGAAAAATCAAAGTTGATTTTTGGGGCTAAACCTTTTTTCCTGAATGGGACTAATGCCTGAAACCAATTTACTAAAATGTCAGACCCAACTGATCAGTATTTTTGGAGTTCTGTGCATTTCTCGATTTTAGAATTTTTGACCGAGTCGCAGGTCCGCGGTCATCAGAAATTTCCAAAAGTAGTTGAAAAATCAAAGTTGATTTTTGGGGCTAAACCTTTTTTCCTGAATGGGACTAATGCTTGAAACCAATTTCCTAAAATGTCAGACCCAACCGATCAGTATTTTTGGAGTTCTATGCATTTCTTGATTTCAGATTTTTTACCGAGTCGCAGGTCCGCGGTCATCAGAAATTTCCAAAAGTAGTTGAAAAATCAAAGTTGATTTTTTGGGCTAAACCTTTTTTCCTGAATGGGACTAATGCCTGGAACCAATTTCCTTAAATTTCACACCCAACCGATCAGTATTTTTGGAGTTCTGTGCATTTCTCGATTTCAGAATTTTTGACCGAGTCGCAGGTCCGCGGTCATCAGAAATTTCCAAAAGTAGTTGAAAAATCAAAGTTGATATTTTGGGCTAAACCTTTTTTCCTGAATGGGACTAATGCCTGGAACCAATTTCCTAAAATGTCAGACCCAACCGATCAGTATTTTTAGAGTTCTGTGCATTTCTCGATTTTAGAATTCTTGACCGAGTCGCAGGTCCGCGGTCATCAGAAATTTCCAAAAGTAGTTGAAAAATCAAAGTTCATTTTTGGGGCTAAACCTTTTTTCCTGAATGGGACTAATGCCTGGAACCAATTTCCTAAAATGTCAGACCCAACCGATCAGTATTTTTAGAGTTCTGTGCATTTCTCGATTTTAGAATTCTTGACCGAGTCGCAGGTCCGCGGTCATCAGAAATTTCCAAAAGTGGTTGAAAAATCAAAGTTGATTTTTGGGGCTAAAACTTTTTTCCTGAATGGGACTAATGCCTGAAACCAATTTCCTAAAATGTCAGACCCAACTGATCAGTATTTTTGGAGTTCTGTGCATTTCTCGATTTTAGAATTTTTGACCGAGTCGCAGGTCCGCGGTCATCAGAAATTTCCAAAAGTAGTTGAAAAATCAAAGTTGATTTTTTGGGCTAAACCTTTTTTCCTGAATGGGACTAATGCCTGGAACCAATTTCCTTAAATGTCAGACCCAACCGATCAGTATTTTTGGAGTTCTGTGCATTTCCCGATTTCAGAATTTTTGACCGAGTCGCAGGTCCGCGGTCATCAGAAATTTCCAAAAGTAGTTGAAAAATCAAAGTTGATTTTTGGGGCTAAACCTTTTTTCCTGAATGGGACTAATGCCTGAAACCAATTTCCTAAAATTTCAGACCCAACCGATCAGTATTTTTAGAGTTCTGTGCATTTCTCGATTTCTAAATTTTTGACTGAGTTGCAGGTCCGCGGTCATCAGAAATTTCCAAAAGTAGTTGAAAAATCAAAGTTGATTTTTGGAACTAAACTTTTTTCCTGAATGGGACTAATGCCTGGAACCAATTTCCTAAAATGTCAGACCCAACCGATCAGTATTTTTAGAGTTCTGTGCATTTCTCGATTTTAGAATTCTTGACCGAGTCGCAGGTCCGCGGTCATCAGAAATTTCCAAAAGTAGTTGAAAAATCAAAGTTGATTTTTGGGGCTAAACCTTTTTTCCTGAATGGGACTAATGCCTGGAACCAATTTCCTAAAATGTCAGACCCAACCGATCAGTATTTTTAGAGTTCTGTGCATTTCTCGATTTTAGAATTCTTGACCGAGTCGCAGGTCCGCGGTCATCAGAAATTTCCAAAAGTAGTTGAAAAATCAAAGTTGATTTTTGGGGCTAAACCTTTTTTCCTGAATGGGACTAATGCTTGAAACCAATTTCCTAAAATGTCAGACCCAACCGATCAGTATTTTTGGAGTTCTATGCATTTCTTGATTTCAGATTTTTTACCGAGTCGCAGGTCCGCGGTCATCAGAAATTTCCAAAAGTAGTTGAAAAATCAAAGTTGATATTTTGGGCTAAACCTTTTTTCCTGAATGGGACTAATGCCTGGAACCAATTTCCTAAAATGTCATACCCAACCGATCAGTATTTTTAGAGTTCTGTGCATTTCTCGATTTTAGAATTCTTGACCGAGTCGCAGGTCCGCGGTCATCAGAAATTTCCAAAAGTAGTTGAAAAATCAAAGTTGATTTTTGGGGCTAAACTTTTTCCTGAATGGGACTAATGCCTGGAACCAATTTCCTAAAATGTCAGACCCAACCGATCAGTATTTTTAGAGTTCTGTGCATTTCTCGATTTTAGAATTCTTGACCGAGTCGCAGGTCCGCGGTCATCAGAAATTTCCAAAAGTAGTTGAAAAATCAAAGTTGATTTTTGGGGCTAAACCTTTTTTCCTGAATGGGACTAATGCCTGGAACCAATTTCCTAAAATGTCAGACCCAACCGATCAGTATTTTTAGAGTTCTGTGCATTTCTCGATTTTAGAATTCTTGACCGAGTCGCAGGTCCGCGGTCATCAGAAATTTCCAAAAGTAGTTGAAAAATCAAAGTTGATTTTTGGGGCTAAACTTTTTCCTGAATGGGACTAATGCCTGGAACCAATTTCCTAAAATGACAGACCCAACCGATCAGTATTTTTAGAGTTCTGTGCATTTCTCGATTTTAGAATTCTTGACCGAGTCACAGGTCCGCGGTCATCAGAAATTTCCAAAAGTAGTTGAAAAATCAAAGTTGATTTTTGGGGCTAAACTTTTTTCCTGAATGGGACTAATGCCTGGAACCAATTTCCTAAAATGTCAGACCCAACCGATCAGTATTTTTAGAGTTCTGTGCATTTCTCGATTTTAGAATTCTTGACCGAGTCGCAGGTCCGCGGTCATCAGAAATTTCCAAAAGTGGTTGAAAAATCAAAGTTGATTTTTGGGGCTAAAACTTTTTTCCTGAATGGGACTAATGCCTGAAACCAATTTCCTAAAATGTCAGACCCAACTGATCAGTATTTTTGGAGTTCTGTGCATTTCTCGATTTTAGAATTTTTGACCGAGTCGCAGGTCCGCGGTCATCAGAAATTTCCAAAAGTAGTTGAAAAATCAAAGTTGATTTTTTGGGCTAAACCTTTTTTCCTGAATGGGACTAATGCCTGGAACCAATTTCCTTAAATGTCAGACCCAACCGATCAGTATTTTTGGAGTTCTGTGCATTTCCCGATTTCAGAATTTTTGACCGAGTCGCAGGTCCGCGGTCATCAGAAATTTCCAAAAGTAGTTGAAAAATCAAAGTTGATTTTTGGGGCTAAACCTTTTTTCCTGAATGGGACTAATGCCTGAAACCAATTTACTAAAATGTCAGACCCAACTGATCAGTATTTTTGGAGTTCTGTGCATTTCTCGATTTTAGAATTTTTGACCGAGTCGCAGGTCCGCGGTCATCAGAAATTTCCAAAAGTAGTTGAAAAATCAAAGTTGATTTTTGGGGCTAAACCTTTTTTCCTGAATGGGACTAATGCTTGAAACCAATTTCCTAAGATGTCAGACCCAACCGATCAGTATTTTTGGAGTTCTATGCATTTCTTGATTTCAGATTTTTTACCGAGTCGCAGGTCCGCGGTCATCAGAAATTTCCAAAAGTAGTTGAAAAATCAAAGTTGATTTTTTGGGCTAAACCTTTTTTCCTGAATGGGACTAATGCCTGGAACCAATTTCCTTAAATTTCACACCCAACCGATCAGTATTTTTGGAGTTCTGTGCATTTCTCGATTTCAGAATTTTTGACCGAGTCGCAGGTCCGCGGTCATCAGAAATTTCCAAAAGTAGTTGAAAAATCAAAGTTGATATTTTGGGCTAAACCTTTTTTCCTGAATGGGACTAATGCCTGGAACCAATTTCCTAAAATGTCAGACCCAACCGATCAGTATTTTTAGAGTTCTGTGCATTTCTCGATTTTAGAATTCTTGACCGAGTCGCAGGTCCGCGGTCATCAGAAATTTCCAAAAGTAGTTGAAAAATCAAAGTTCATTTTTGGGGCTAAACCTTTTTTCCTGAATGGGACTAATGCTTGAAACCAATTTCCTAAAATGTCAGACCCAACCGATCAGTATTTTTGGAGTTCTATGCATTTCTTGATTTCAGATTTTTTACCGAGTCGCAGGTCCGCGGTCATCAGAAATTTCCAAAAGTAGTTGAAAAATCAAAGTTGATATTTTGGGCTAAACCTTTTTTCCTGAATGGGACTAATGCCTGGAACCAATTTCCTAAAATGTCATACCCAACCGATCAGTATTTTTAGAGTTCTGTGCATTTCTCGATTTTAGAATTCTTGACCGAGTCGCAGGTCCGCGGTCATCAGAAATTTCCAAAAGTAGTTGAAAAATCAAAGTTGATTTTTGGGGCTAAACTTTTTCCTGAATGGGACTAATGCCTGGAACCAATTTCCTAAAATGTCAGACCCAACCGATCAGTATTTTTAGAGTTCTGTGCATTTCTCGATTTTAGAATTCTTGACCGAGTCGCAGGTCCGCGGTCATCAGAAATTTCCAAAAGTAGTTGAAAAATCAAAGTTGATTTTTGGGGCTAAACCTTTTTTCCTGAATGGGACTAATGCCTGGAACCAATTTCCTAAAATGTCAGACCCAACCGATCAGTATTTTTAGAGTTCTGTGCATTTCTCGATTTTAGAATTCTTGACCGAGTCGCAGGTCCGCGGTCATCAGAAATTTCCAAAAGTAGTTGAAAAATCAAAGTTGATTTTTGGGGCTAAACTTTTTCCTGAATGGGACTAATGCCTGGAACCAATTTCCTAAAATGACAGACCCAACCGATCAGTATTTTTAGAGTTCTGTGCATTTCTCGATTTTAGAATTCTTGACCGAGTCACAGGTCCGCGGTCATCAGAAATTTCCAAAAGTAGTTGAAAAATCAAAGTTGATTTTTGGGGCTAAACTTTTTTCCTGAATGGGACTAATGCCTGGAACCAATTTCCTAAAATGTCAGACCCAACCGATCAGTATTTTTAGAGTTCTGTGCATTTCTCGATTTTAGAATTCTTGACCGAGTCGCAGGTCCGCGGTCATCAGAAATTTCCAAAAGTGGTTGAAAAATCAAAGTTGATTTTTGGGGCTAAAACTTTTTTCCTGAATGGGACTAATGCCTGAAACCAATTTCCTAAAATGTCAGACCCAACTGATCAGTATTTTTGGAGTTCTGTGCATTTCTCGATTTTAGAATTTTTGACCGAGTCGCAGGTCCGCGGTCATCAGAAATTTCCAAAAGTAGTTGAAAAATCAAAGTTGATTTTTTGGGCTAAACCTTTTTTCCTGAATGGGACTAATGCCTGGAACCAATTTCCTTAAAAGTCAGACCCAACCGATCAGTATTTTTGGAGTTCTGTGCATTTCCCGATTTCAGAATTTTTGACCGAGTCGCAGGTCCGCGGTCATCAGAAATTTCCAAAAGTAGTTGAAAAATCAAAGTTGATTTTTGGGGCTAAACCTTTTTTCCTGAATGGGACTAATGCCTGAAACCAATTTACTAAAATGTCAGACCCAACTGATCAGTATTTTTGGAGTTCTGTGCATTTCTCGATTTTAGAATTTTTGACCGAGTCGCAGGTCCGCGGTCATCAGAAATTTCCAAAAGTAGTTGAAAAATCAAAGTTGATTTTTGGGGCTAAACCTTTTTTCCTGAATGGGACTAATGCTTGAAACCAATTTCCTAAAATGTCAGACCCAACCGATCAGTATTTTTGGAGTTCTATGCATTTCTTGATTTCAGATTTTTTACCGAGTCGCAGGTCCGCGGTCATCAGAAATTTCCAAAAGTAGTTGAAAAATCAAAGTTGATTTTTTGGGCTAAACCTTTTTTCCTGAATGGGACTAATGCCTGGAACCAATTTCCTTAAATTTCACACCCAACCGATCAGTATTTTTGGAGTTCTGTGCATTTCTCGATTTCAGAATTTTTGACCGAGTCGCAGGTCCGCGGTCATCAGAAATTTCCAAAAGTAGTTGAAAAATCAAAGTTGATATTTTGGGCTAAACCTTTTTTCCTGAATGGGACTAATGCCTGGAACCAATTTCCTAAAATGTCAGACCCAACCGATCAGTATTTTTAGAGTTCTGTGCATTTCTCGATTTTAGAATTCTTGACCGAGTCGCAGGTCCGCGGTCATCAGAAATTTCCAAAAGTAGTTGAAAAATCAAAGTTCATTTTTGGGGCTAAACCTTTTTTCCTGAATGGGACTAATGCCTGGAACCAATTTCCTAAAATGTCAGACCCAACCGATCAGTATTTTTAGAGTTCTGTGCATTTCTCGATTTTAGAATTCTTGACCGAGTCGCAGGTCCGCGGTCATCAGAAATTTCCAAAAGTGGTTGAAAAATCAAAGTTGATTTTTGGGGCTAAAACTTTTTTCCTGAATGGGACTAATGCCTGAAACCAATTTCCTAAAATGTCAGACCCAACTGATCAGTATTTTTGGAGTTCTGTGCATTTCTCGATTTTAGAATTTTTGACCGAGTCGCAGGTCCGCGGTCATCAGAAATTTCCAAAAGTAGTTGAAAAATCAAAGTTGATTTTTTGGGCTAAACCTTTTTTCCTGAATGGGACTAATGCCTGGAACCAATTTCCTTAAATGTCAGACCCAACCGATCAGTATTTTTGGAGTTCTGTGCATTTCCCGATTTCAGAATTTTTGACCGAGTCGCAGGTCCGCGGTCATCAGAAATTTCCAAAAGTAGTTGAAAAATCAAAGTTGATTTTTGGGGCTAAACCTTTTTTCCTGAATGGGACTAATGCCTGAAACCAATTTCCTAAAATTTCAGACCCAACCGATCAGTATTTTTAGAGTTCTGTGCATTTCTCGATTTCTAAATTTTTGACTGAGTTGCAGGTCCGCGGTCATCAGAAATTTCCAAAAGTAGTTGAAAAATCAAAGTTGATTTTTGGAACTAAACTTTTTTCCTGAATGGGACTAATGCCTGGAACCAATTTCCTAAAATGTCAGACCCAACCGATCAGTATTTTTAGAGTTCTGTGCATTTCTCGATTTTAGAATTCTTGACCGAGTCGCAGGTCCGCGGTCATCAGAAATTTCCAAAAGTAGTTGAAAAATCAAAGTTGATTTTTGGGGCTAAACCTTTTTTCCTGAATGGGACTAATGCCTGGAACCAATTTCCTAAAATGTCAGACCCAACCGATCAGTATTTTTAGAGTTCTGTGCATTTCTCGATTTTAGAATTCTTGACCGAGTCGCAGGTCCGCGGTCATCAGAAATTTCCAAAAGTAGTTGAAAAATCAAAGTTGATTTTTGGGGCTAAACCTTTTTTCCTGAATGGGACTAATGCTTGAAACCAATTTCCTAAAATGTCAGACCCAACCGATCAGTATTTTTGGAGTTCTATGCATTTCTTGATTTCAGATTTTTTACCGAGTCGCAGGTCCGCGGTCATCAGAAATTTCCAAAAGTAGTTGAAAAATCAAAGTTGATATTTTGGGCTAAACCTTTTTTCCTGAATGGGACTAATGCCTGGAACCAATTTCCTAAAATGTCATACCCAACCGATCAGTATTTTTAGAGTTCTGTGCATTTCTCGATTTTAGAATTCTTGACCGAGTCGCAGGTCCGCGGTCATCAGAAATTTCCAAAAGTAGTTGAAAAATCAAAGTTGATTTTTGGGGCTAAACTTTTTCCTGAATGGGACTAATGCCTGGAACCAATTTCCTAAAATGTCAGACCCAACCGATCAGTATTTTTAGAGTTCTGTGCATTTCTCGATTTTAGAATTCTTGACCGAGTCGCAGGTCCGCGGTCATCAGAAATTTCCAAAAGTAGTTGAAAAATCAAAGTTGATTTTTGGGGCTAAACCTTTTTTCCTGAATGGGACTAATGCCTGGAACCAATTTCCTAAAATGTCAGACCCAACCGATCAGTATTTTTAGAGTTCTGTGCATTTCTCGATTTTAGAATTCTTGACCGAGTCGCAGGTCCGCGGTCATCAGAAATTTCCAAAAGTAGTTGAAAAATCAAAGTTGATTTTTGGGGCTAAACTTTTTCCTGAATGGGACTAATGCCTGGAACCAATTTCCTAAAATGACAGACCCAACCGATCAGTATTTTTAGAGTTCTGTGCATTTCTCGATTTTAGAATTCTTGACCGAGTCACAGGTCCGCGGTCATCAGAAATTTCCAAAAGTAGTTGAAAAATCAAAGTTGATTTTTGGGGCTAAACTTTTTTCCTGAATGGGACTAATGCCTGGAACCAATTTCCTAAAATGTCAGACCCAACCGATCAGTATTTTTAGAGTTCTGTGCATTTCTCGATTTTAGAATTCTTGACCGAGTCGCAGGTCCGCGGTCATCAGAAATTTCCAAAAGTGGTTGAAAAATCAAAGTTGATTTTTGGGGCTAAAACTTTTTTCCTGAATGGGACTAATGCCTGAAACCAATTTCCTAAAATGTCAGACCCAACTGATCAGTATTTTTGGAGTTCTGTGCATTTCTCGATTTTAGAATTTTTGACCGAGTCGCAGGTCCGCGGTCATCAGAAATTTCCAAAAGTAGTTGAAAAATCAAAGTTGATTTTTTGGGCTAAACCTTTTTTCCTGAATGGGACTAATGCCTGGAACCAATTTCCTTAAATGTCAGACCCAACCGATCAGTATTTTTGGAGTTCTGTGCATTTCCCGATTTCAGAATTTTTGACCGAGTCGCAGGTCCGCGGTCATCAGAAATTTCCAAAAGTAGTTGAAAAATCAAAGTTGATTTTTGGGGCTAAACCTTTTTTCCTGAATGGGACTAATGCCTGAAACCAATTTACTAAAATGTCAGACCCAACTGATCAGTATTTTTGGAGTTCTGTGCATTTCTCGATTTTAGAATTTTTGACCGAGTCGCAGGTCCGCGGTCATCAGAAATTTCCAAAAGTAGTTGAAAAATCAAAGTTGATTTTTGGGGCTAAACCTTTTTTCCTGAATGGGACTAATGCTTGAAACCAATTTCCTAAGATGTCAGACCCAACCGATCAGTATTTTTGGAGTTCTATGCATTTCTTGATTTCAGATTTTTTACCGAGTCGCAGGTCCGCGGTCATCAGAAATTTCCAAAAGTAGTTGAAAAATCAAAGTTGATTTTTTGGGCTAAACCTTTTTTCCTGAATGGGACTAATGCCTGGAACCAATTTCCTTAAATTTCACACCCAACCGATCAGTATTTTTGGAGTTCTGTGCATTTCTCGATTTCAGAATTTTTGACCGAGTCGCAGGTCCGCGGTCATCAGAAATTTCCAAAAGTAGTTGAAAAATCAAAGTTGATATTTTGGGCTAAACCTTTTTTCCTGAATGGGACTAATGCCTGGAACCAATTTCCTAAAATGTCAGACCCAACCGATCAGTATTTTTAGAGTTCTGTGCATTTCTCGATTTTAGAATTCTTGACCGAGTCGCAGGTCCGCGGTCATCAGAAATTTCCAAAAGTAGTTGAAAAATCAAAGTTCATTTTTGGGGCTAAACCTTTTTTCCTGAATGGGACTAATGCCTGGAACCAATTTCCTAAAATGTCAGACCCAACCGATCAGTATTTTTAGAGTTCTGTGCATTTCTCGATTTTAGAATTCTTGACCGAGTCGCAGGTCCGCGGTCATCAGAAATTTCCAAAAGTGGTTGAAAAATCAAAGTTGATTTTTGGGGCTAAACCTTTTTTCCTGAATGGGACTAATGCTTGAAACCAATTTCCTAAAATGTCAGACCCAACCGATCAGTATTTTTGGAGTTCTATGCATTTCTTGATTTCAGATTTTTTACCGAGTCGCAGGTCCGCGGTCATCAGAAATTTCCAAAAGTAGTTGAAAAATCAAAGTTGATTTTTTGGGCTAAACCTTTTTTCCTGAATGGGACTAATGCCTGGAACCAATTTCCTTAAATTTCACACCCAACCGATCAGTATTTTTGGAGTTCTGTGCATTTCTCGATTTCAGAATTTTTGACCGAGTCGCAGGTCCGCGGTCATCAGAAATTTCCAAAAGTAGTTGAAAAATCAAAGTTGATATTTTGGGCTAAACCTTTTTTCCTGAATGGGACTAATGCCTGGAACCAATTTCCTAAAATGTCAGACCCAACTGATCAGTATTTTTAGAGTTCTGTGCATTTCTCGATTTTAGAATTCTTGACCGAGTCGCAGGTCCGCGGTCATCAGAAATTTCCAAAAGTAGTTGAAAAATCAAAGTTGATTTTTGGGGCTAAACCTTTTTTCCTGAATGGGACTAATGCCTGGAACCAATTTCCTAAAATGTCAGACCCAACCGATCAGTATTTTTAGAGTTCTGTGCATTTCTCGATTTTAGAATTCTTGACCGAGTCGCAGGTTTGCGGTCATGAGAAATTTCTAAAAGTAGTTGAAAAATCAAAGTTGATTTTTGGGGCTAAACCTTTTTTCCTGAATGGGAGTAATGCCTGAAACCAATTTCCTAAAATGTCAGACCCAACTGATCAGTATTTTTGGAGTTCTGTGCATTTCTCGATTTCAGAATTTTTGACCGAGTCGCAGGTCCGCGGTCATCAGAAATTTCCAAAAGTAGTTGAAAAATCAAAGTTGATTTTTGGGGCTAAACTTTTTCCTGAATGGGACTAATGCCTGGAACCAATTTCCTAAAATGTCAGACCCAACCGATCAGTATTTTTAGAGTTCTGTGCATTTCTCGATTTTAGAATTCTTGACCGAGTCGCAGGTCCGCGGTCATCAGAAATTTCCAAAAGTAGTTGAAAAATCAAAGTTGATTTTTGGGGCTAAACCTTTTTTCCTGAATGGGACTAATGCTTGAAACCAATTTCCTAAAATGTCAGACCCAACCGATCAGTATTTTTGGAGTTCTATGCATTTCTCGATTTCAGATTTTTAACCGAGTCGCAGGTCCACGGTCATCAGAAATTTCCAAAAGTAGTTGAAAAATCAAAGTTGATTTTTGGGGCTAAACCTTTTTTCCTGAATGGGACTAATGCCTGGAACCAATTTCCTTAAATTTCACACCCAACCGATCAGTATTTTTAGAGTTCTGTGCATTTCTCGATTTTAGAATTCTTGACCGAGTCGCAGGTCCGCGGTCATCAGAAATTTCCAAAAGTAGTTGAAAAATCAAAGTTGATTTTTTGGGCTAAACCTTTTTTCCTGAATGGGACTAATGCCTGAAACCAATTTCCTAAAATTTCAGACCCAACCGATCAGTATTTTTAGAGTTCTGTGCATTTCTCGATTTCTAAATTTTTGACTGAGTTGCAGGTCCGCGGTCATCAGAAATTTCCAAAAGTAGTTGAAAAATCAAAGTTGATTTTTTGGGCTAAACTTTTTTCCTGAATGGGACTAATGCCTGGAACCAATTTCCTTAAATGTCAGACCCAACTGATCAGTATTTTTAGAGTTCTGTGCATTTCTCGATTTCAGAATTTTTTACCGAGTCGCAGGTCCGCGGTCATCAGAAATTTCCAAAAGTAGTTGAAAAATCAAAGTTGATTTTTGGGGCTAAACTTTTTTCCTGAATGGGACTAATGCCTGGAACCAATTTCCTAAAATTTCAGACCCAACCGATCAGTATTTTTAGAGTTCTGTGCATTTCTCGATTTCTAAATTTTTGACTGAGTTGCAGGTCCGCGGTCATCAGAAAGTTGATTTTTGGGGCTAAACCTTTTTCCTGAATGGGACTAATGCCTGAAACCAATTTCCTAAAATTTCAGACCCAACCGATCAGTATTTTTAGAGTTCTGTGCATTTCTCGATTTTAGAATTTTTGACCGAGTCGCAGGTCCGCGGTCATCAGAAATTTCCAAAAGTGGTTGAAAAATCAAAGTTGATTTTTGGGGCTAAACCTTTTTTCCTGAATGGGACTAATGCTTGAAACCAATTTCCTAAAATGTCAGACCCAACCGATCAGTATTTTTGGAGTTCTATGCCTTTCTTGATTTCAGATTTTTTACCGAGTCGCAGGTCCGCGGTCATCAGAAATTTCCAAAAGTAGTTGAAAAATCAAAGTTGATTTTTTGGGCTAAACCTTTTTTCCTGAATGGGACTAATGCCTGGAACCAATTTCCTTAAATTTCACACCCAACCGATCAGTATTTTTGGAGTTCTGTGCATTTCTCGATTTCAGAATTTTTGACCGAGTCGCAGGTCCGCGGTCATCAGAAATTTCCAAAAGTAGTTGAAAAATCAAAGTTGATTTTTGGTGCTAAACCTTTTTTCCTGAATGGGACTAATGCCTGAAACCAATTTCCTAAAATTTCAGACCCAACCGATCAGTATTTTTAGAGTTCTGTGCATTTCTCGATTTCTAAATTTTTGACTGAGTTGCAGGTCCGCGGTCATCAGAAATTTCCAAAAGTAGTTGAAAAATCAAAGTTGATTTTTGGGGCTAAACTTTTTTCCTGAATGGGACTAATGCCTGGAACCAATTTCCTTAAATGTCAGACCCAACCGATCAGTATTTTTAGAGTTCTGTGCATTTCTCGATTTCAGAATTTTTGACCGAGTCGCAGGTCCGCGGTCATCAGAAATTTCCAAAAGTAGTTGAAAAATCAAAGTTGATTTTTGGGGCTAAACCTTTTTTCCTGAATGGGACTAATGCTTGAAACCAATTTCCTAAAATGTCAGACCCAACCGATCAGTATTTTTGGAGTTCTATGCATTTCTCGATTTCAGATTTTTAACCGAGTCGCAGGTCCGCGGTCATCAGAAATTTCCAAAAGTAGTTGAAAAATCAAAGTTGATTTTTGGGGCTAAACCTTTTTTCCTGAATGGGACTAATGCCTGGAACCAATTTCCTTAAATTTCACACCCAACCGATCAGTATTTTTAGAGTTCTGTGCATTTCTCGATTTTAGAATTCTTGACCGAGTCGCAGGTCCGCGGTCATCAGAAATTTCCAAAAGTAGTTGAAAAATCAAAGTTGATTTTTTGGGCTAAACCTTTTTTCCTGAATGGGACTAATGCCTGGAACCAATTTCCTTAAATGTCAGACCCAACCGATCAGTATTTTTAGAGTTCTGTGCATTTTTCGATTTCAGAATTCTTGACCGAGTCGCAGGTCCGCGGTCATCAGAAATTTCCAAAAGTGGTTGAAAAATCAAAGTTGATTTTTGGTGCTAAAACTTTTTTCCTGAATGGGACTAATGCCTGAAACCAATTTCCTAAAATGTCAGACCCAACCGATCAGTATTTTTAGAGTTCTGTGCATTTCTCGATTTTATAATTTTTGACCGAGTCGCAGGTCCGCGGTCATCAGAAATTTCCAAAAGTTGTTGAAAAATCAAAGTTGATTTTTGGGGCTAAACCTTTTTTCCTGAATGGGACTAATGCTTGAAACCAATTTCCTAAAATGTCAGACCCAACCGATCAGTATTTTTGGAGTTCTATGCCTTTCTTGATTTTAGATTTTTTACCGAGTCGCAGGTCCGCGGTCATCAGAAATTTCCAAAAGTAGTTGAAAAATCAAAGTTGATTTTTTGGGCTAACCTTTTTTCCTGAATGGGACTAATGCCTGGAACCAATTTCCTTAAATTTCACACCCAACCGATCAGTATTTTTGGAGTTCTGTGCATTTCTCGATTTCAGAATTTTTGACCGAGTCGCAGGTCCGCGGTCATCAGAAATTTCCAAAAGTAGTTGAAAAATCAAAGTTGATTTTTGGGGCTAAACCTTTTTTCCTGAATGGGACTAATGCCTGAAACCAATTTCCTAAAATTTCAGACCCAACCGATCAGTATTTTTAGAGTTCTGTGCATTTCTCGATTTCTAAATTTTTGACTGAGTTGCAGGTCCGCGGTCATCAGAAATTTCCAAAAGTAGTTGAAAAATCAAAGTTGATTTTTGGGGCTAAACTTTTTTCCTGAATGGGACTAATGCCTGAAACCAATTTCCTTAAATGTCAGACCCAACTGATCAGTATTTTTAGAGTTCTGTGCATTTCTCGATTTCAGAATTTTTGACCGAGTCTCAGGTCCGCGGTCATCAGAAATTTCCAAAAGTAGTTGAAAAATCAAAGTTGATTTTTGGGGCTAAACTTTTGTCCTGAATGGGACTAATGCCTGGAACCAATTTCCTAAAATTTCAGACCCAACCGATCAGTATTTTTAGAGTTCTGTGCATTTCTCGATTTCTAAATTTTTGACTGAGTTGCAGGTCCGCGGTCATCAGAAAGTTGATTTTTGGGGCTAAACCTTTTTCCTGAATGGGACTAATGCCTGAAACCAATTTCCTAAAATTTCAGACCCAACCGATCAGTAGTTTTAGAGTTCTGTGCATTTCTCGATTTTAGAATTTTTGACCGAGTCGCAGGTCCGCGGTCATCAGAAATTTCCAAAAGTGGTTGAAAAATCAAAGTTGATTTTTGGGGCTAAACCTTTTTTCCTGAATGGGACTAATGCTTGAAACCAATTTCCTAAAATGTCAGACCCAACCGATCAGTATTTTTGGAGTTCTATGCCTTTCTTGATTTCAGATTTTTTACCGAGTCGCAGGTCCGCGGTCATCAGAAATTTCCAAAAGTAGTTGAAAAATCAAAGTTGATTTTTTGGGCTAAACCTTTTTTCCTGAATGGGACTAATGCCTGGAACCAATTTCCTTAAATTTCACACCCAACCGATCAGTATTTTTGGAGTTCTGTGCATTTCTCGATTTCAGAATTTTTGACCGAGTCGCAGGTCCGCGGTCATCAGAAATTTCCAAAAGTAGTTGAAAAATCAAAGTTGATTTTTGGTGCTAAACCTTTTTTCCTGAATGGGACTAATGCCTGAAACCAATTTCCTAAAATTTCAGACCCAACCGATCAGTATTTTTAGAGTTCTGTGCATTTCTCGATTTCTAAATTTTTGACTGAGTTGCAGGTCCGCGGTCATCAGAAATTTCCAAAAGTAGTTGAAAAATCAAAGTTGATTTTTGGGGCTAAACTTTTTTCCTGAATGGGACTAATGCCTGGAACCAATTTCCTTAAATGTCAGACCCAACCGATCAGTATTTTTAGAGTTCTGTGCATTTCTCGATTTCAGAATTTTTGACCGAGTCGCAGGTCCGCGGTCATCAGAAATTTCCAAAAGTAGTTGAAAAATCAAAGTTGATTTTTGGGGCTAAACCTTTTTTCCTGAATGGGACTAATGCTTGAAACCAATTTCCTAAAATGTCAGACCCAACCGATCAGTATTTTTGGAGTTCTATGCATTTCTCGATTTCAGATTTTTAACCGAGTCGCAGGTCCGCGGTCATCAGAAATTTCCAAAAGTAGTTGAAAAATCAAAGTTGATTTTTGGGGCTAAACCTTTTTTCCTGAATGGGACTAATGCCTGGAACCAATTTCCTTAAATTTCACACCCAACCGATCAGTATTTTTAGAGTTCTGTGCATTTCTCGATTTTAGAATTCTTGACCGAGTCGCAGGTCCGCGGTCATCAGAAATTTCCAAAAGTAGTTGAAAAATCAAAGTTGATTTTTTGGGCTAAACCTTTTTTCCTGAATGGGACTAATGCCTGGAACCAATTTCCTAAAATGTCAGACCCAACCGATCAGTATTTTTAGAGTTCTGTGCATTTCTCGATTTTATAATTTTTGACCGAGTCGCAGGTCCGCGGTCATCAGAAATTTCCAAAAGTTGTTGAAAAATCAAAGTTGATTTTTGGGGCTAAACCTTTTTTCCTGAATGGGACTAATGCTTGAAACCAATTTCCTAAAATGTCAGACCCAACCGATCAGTATTTTTGGAGTTCTATGCCTTTCTTGATTTCAGATTTTTTACCGAGTCGCAGGTCCGCGGTCATCAGAAATTTCCAAAAGTAGTTGAAAAATCAAAGTTGATTTTTTGGGCTAAACCTTTTTTCCTGAATGGGACTAATGCCTGGAACCAATTTCCTTAAATTTCACACCCAACCGATCAGTATTTTTGGAGTTCTGTGCATTTCTCGATTTCAGAATTTTTGACCGAGTCGCAGGTCCGCGGTCATCAGAAATTTCCAAAAGTAGTTGAAAAATCAAAGTTGATTTTTGGGGCTAAACCTTTTTTCCTGAATGGGACTAATGCCTGAAACCAATTTCCTAAAATTTCAGACCCAACCGATCAGTATTTTTAGAGTTCTGTGCATTTCTCGATTTCTAAATTTTTGACTGAGTTGCAGGTCCGCGGTCATCAGAAATTTCCAAAAGTAGTTGAAAAATCAAAGTTGATTTTTGGGGCTAAACTTTTTTCCTGAATGGGACTAATGCCTGGAACCAATTTCCTTAAATGTCAGACCCAACTGATCAGTATTTTTAGAGTTCTGTGCATTTCTCGATTTCAGAATTTTTGACCGAGTCGCAGGTCCGCGGTCATCAGAAATTTCCAAAAGTAGTTGAAAAATCAAAGTTGATTTTTGGGGCTAAACTTTTTTCCTGAATGGGACTAATGCCTGGAACCAATTTCCTTAAATGTCAGACCCAACTGATCAGTATTTTTAGAGTTCTGTGCATTTCTCGATTTCAGAATTTTTGACCGAGTCGCAGGTCCGCGGTCATCAGAAATTTCCAAAAGTAGTTGAAAAATCAAAGTTGATTTTTGGGGCTAAACTTTTTTCCTGAATGGGACTAATGCCTGGAACCAATTTCCTAAAATTTCAGACCCAACCGATCAGTATTTTTAGAGTTCTGTGCATTTCTCGATTTCTAAATTTTTGACTGAGTTGCAGGTCCGCGGTCATCAGAAAGTTGATTTTTGGGGCTAAACCTTTTTCCTGAATGGGACTAATGCCTGGAACCAATTTCCTTAAATGTCAGACCCAACCGATCAGTATTTTTAGAGTTCTGTGCATTTCTCGATTTCAGAATTTTTGACCGAGTCGCAGGTCCGCGGTCATCAGAAATTTCCAAAAGTTGTTGAAAAATCAAAGTTGATTTTTGGGGCTAAACTTTTTTCCTGAATGGGACTAATGCCTGGAACCAATTTCCTAAAATTTCAGACCCAACCGATCAGTATTTTTAGAGTTCTGTGCATTTCTCGATTTCTAAATTTTTGACCGAGTCGCAGGTCCGCGGTCATCAGAAATTTCCAAAAGTAGTTGAAAAATCAAAGTTGATTTTTGGGGCTAAACCTTTTTTCCTGAATGGGACTAATGCCTAGAACCAATTTCCTAAAATGTCAGACCCAACCGATCAGTATTTTTAGAGTTCTGTGCATTTCTCGATTTTAGAATTCTTGACCGAGTCGCAGGTCCGCGGTCATGAGAAATTTCTAAAAGTAGTTGAAAAATCAAAGTTGATTTTTGGGGCTAAACCTTTTTTCCTGAATGGGAGTAATGCCTGAAACCAATTTCCTAAAATGTCAGACCCAACTGATCAGTATTTTTGGAGTTCTGTGCATTTCTCGATTTCAGAATTTTTGACCGAGTCGCAGGTCCGCGGTCATCAGAAATTTCCAAAAGTAGTTGAAAAATCAAAGTTGATTTTTGGGGCTAAACTTTTTCCTGAATGGGACTAATGCCTGGAACCAATTTCCTAAAATGTCAGACCCAACCGATCAGTATTTTTAGAGTTCTGTGCATTTCTCGATTTTAGAATTCTTGACCGAGTCGCAGGTCCGCGGTCATCAGAAATTTCCAAAAGTAGTTGAAAAATCAAAGTTGATTTTTGGGGCTAAACCTTTTTTCCTGAATGGGACTAATGCTTGAAACCAATTTCCTAAAATGTCAGACCCAACCGATCAGTATTTTTGGAGTTCTATGCATTTCTCGATTTCAGATTTTTAACCGAGTCGCAGGTCCGCGGTCATCAGAAATTTCCAAAAGTAGTTGAAAAATCAAAGTTGATTTTTGGGGCTAAACCTTTTTTCCTGAATGGGACTAATGCCTGGAACCAATTTCCTTAAATTTCACACCCAACCGATCAGTATTTTTAGAGTTCTGTGCATTTCTCGATTTTAGAATTCTTGACCGAGTCGCAGGTCCGCGGTCATCAGAAATTTCCAAAAGTAGTTGAAAAATCAAAGTTGATTTTTTGGGCTAAACCTTTTTTCCTGAATGGGACTAATGCCTGAAACCAATTTCCTAAAATTTCAGACCCAACCGATCAGTATTTTTAGAGTTCTGTGCATTTCTCGATTTCTAAATTTTTGACTGAGTTGCAGGTCCGCGGTCATCAGAAATTTCCAAAAGTAGTTGAAAAATCAAAGTTGATTTTTGGGGCTAAACTTTTTTCCTGAATGGGACTAATGCCTGGAACCAATTTCCTAAAATTTCAGACCCAACCGATCAGTATTTTTAGAGTTCTGTGCATTTCTCGATTTCTAAATTTTTGACTGAGTTGCAGGTCCGCGGTCATCAGAAAGTTGATTTTTGGGGCTAAACCTTTTTCCTGAATGGGACTAATGCCTGAAACCAATTTCCTAAAATTTCAGACCCAACCGATCAGTATTTTTAGAGTTCTGTGCATTTCTCGATTTTAGAATTTTTGACCGAGTCGCAGGTCCGCGGTCATCAGAAATTTCCAAAAGTGGTTGAAAAATCAAAGTTGATTTTTGGGGCTAAACCTTTTTTCCTGAATGGGACTAATGCTTGAAACCAATTTCCTAAAATGTCAGACCCAACCGATCAGTATTTTTGGAGTTCTATGCCTTTCTTGATTTCAGATTTTTTACCGAGTCGCAGGTCCGCGGTCATCAGAAATTTCCAAAAGTAGTTGAAAAATCAAAGTTGATTTTTTGGGCTAAACCTTTTTTCCTGAATGGGACTAATGCCTGGAACCAATTTCCTTAAATTTCACACCCAACCGATCAGTATTTTTGGAGTTCTGTGCATTTCTCGATTTCAGAATTTTTGACCGAGTCGCAGGTCCGCGGTCATCAGAAATTTCCAAAAGTAGTTGAAAAATCAAAGTTGATTTTTGGTGCTAAACCTTTTTTCCTGAATGGGACTAATGCCTGAAACCAATTTCCTAAAATTTCAGACCCAACCGATCAGTATTTTAAGAGTTCTGTGCATTTCTCGATTTCTAAATTTTTGACTGAGTTGCAGGTCCGCGGTCATCAGAAATTTCCAAAAGTAGTTGAAAAATCAAAGTTGATTTTTGGGGCTAAACTTTTTTCCTGAATGGGACTAATGCCTGGAACCAATTTCCTTAAATGTCAGACCCAACCGATCAGTATTTTTAGAGTTCTGTGCATTTCTCGATTTCAGAATTTTTGACCGAGTCGCAGGTCCGCGGTCATCAGAAATTTCCAAAAGTAGTTGAAAAATCAAAGTTGATTTTTGGGGCTAAACCTTTTTTCCTGAATGGGACTAATGCTTGAAACCAATTTCCTAAAATGTCAGACCCAACCGATCAGTATTTTTGGAGTTCTATGCATTTCTCGATTTCAGATTTTTAACCGAGTCGCAGGTCCTCGGTCATCAGAAATTTCCAAAAGTAGTTGAAAAATCAAAGTTGATTTTTGGGGCTAAACCTTTTTTCCTGAATGGGACTAATGCCTGGAACCAATTTCCTTAAATTTCACACCCAACCGATCAGTATTTTTAGAGTTCTGTGCATTTCTCGATTTTAGAATTCTTGACCGAGTCGCAGGTCCGCGGTCATCAGAAATTTCCAAAAGTAGTTGAAAAATCAAAGTTGATTTTTGGGGCTAAACCTTTTTTCCTGAATGGGACTAATGCTTGAAACCAATTTCCTAAAATGTCAGACCCAACCGATCAGTATTTTTGGAGTTCTATGCCTTTCTTGATTTCAGATTTTTTACCGAGTCGCAGGTCCGCGGTCATCAGAAATTTCCAAAAGTAGTTGAAAAATCAAAGTTGATTTTTTGGGCTAAACCTTTTTTCCTGAATGGGACTAATGCCTGGAACCAATTTCCTTAAATTTCACACCCAACCGATCAGTATTTTTGGAGTTCTGTGCATTTCTCGATTTCAGAATTTTTGACCGAGTCGCAGGTCCGCGGTCATCAGAAATTTCCAAAAGTAGTTGAAAAATCAAAGTTGATTTTTGGGGCTAAACTTTTTTCCTGAATGGGACTAATGCCTGGAACCAATTTCCTTAAATGTCAGACCCAACTGATCAGTATTTTTAGAGTTCTGTGCATTTCTCGATTTCAGAATTTTTGACCGAGTCGCAGGTCCGCGGTCATCAGAAATTTCCAAAAGTAGTTGAAAAATCAAAGTTGATTTTTGGGGCTAAACTTTTTTCCTGAATGGGACTAATGCCTGGAACCAATTTCCTAAAATTTCAGACCCAACCGATCAGTATTTTTAGAGTTCTGTGCATTTCTCGATTTCTAAATTTTTGACTGAGTTGCAGGTCCGCGGTCATCAGAAAGTTGATTTTTGGGGCTAAACCTTTTTCCTGAATGGGACTAATGCCTGAAACCAATTTCCTAAAATTTCAGACCCAACCGATCAGTATTTTTAGAGTTCTGTACATTTCTCGATTTTAGAATTTTTGACCGAGTCGCAGGTCCGCGGTCATCAGAAATTTCCAAAAGTGGTTGAAAAATCAAAGTTGATTTTTGGGGCTAAACCTTTTTTCCTGAATGGGACTAATACTTGAAACCAATTTCCTAAAATGTCAGACCCAACCGATCAGTATTTTTGGAGTTCTATGCCTTTCTTGATTTCAGATTTTTTACCGAGTCGCAGGTCCGCGGTCATCAGAAATTTCCAAAAGTAGTTGAAAAATCAAAGTTGATTTTTTGAGCTAATCCTTTTTTCCTGAATGGGACTAATGCCTGGAACCAATTTCCTTAAATTTCACACCCAACCGATCAGTATTTTTGGAGTTCTGTGCATTTCTCGATTTCAGAATTTTTGACCGAGTCGCAGGTCCGCGGTCATCAGAAATTTCCAAAAGTAGTTGAAAAATCAAAGTTGATTTTTGGGGCTAAACTTTTTTCCTGAATGGGACTAATGCCTGGAACCAATTTCCTTAAATTTCACACCCAACCGATCAGTATTTTTGGAGTTCTGTGCATTTCTCGATTTCAGAATTTTTGACCGAGTCGCAGGTCCGCGGTCATCAGAAATTTCCAAAAGTAGTTGAAAAATCAAAGTTGATTTTTGGGGCTAAACTTTTTTCCTGAATGGGACTAATGCCTGGAACCAATTTCCTTAAATGTCAGACCCAACCGATCAGTATTTTTAGAGTTCTGTGCATTTCTCGATTTCAGAATTTTTGACCGAGTCGCAGGTCCGCGGTCATCAGAAATTTCCAAAAGTTGTTGAAAAATCAAAGTTGATTTTTGGGGCTAAACTTTTTTCCTGAATGGGACTAATGCCTGAAACCAATTTCCTAAAATGTCAGACCCAACCGATCAGTATATTTAGAGTTCTGTGCATTTCTCGATTTCTAAATTTTTGACCGAGTTGCAGGTCCGCGGTCATCAGAAATTTCCAAAAGTAGTTGAAAAATCAAAGTTGATTTTTGGGGCTAAACTTTTTTCCTGAATGGGACTAATGCCTGGAACCAATTTCCTTAAATGTCAGACCCAACCGATCAGTATTTTTAGAGTTCTGTGCATTTCTCGATTTCAGAATTTTTGACCGAGTCGCAGGTCCGCGGTCATCAGAAATTTCCAAAAGTTGTTGAAAAATCAAAGTTGATTTTTGGGGCTAAACTTTTTTCCTGAATGGGACTAATGCCTGGAACCAATTTCCTAATATTTCAGACCCAACCGATCAGTATTTTTAGAGTTCTGTGCATTTCTCGATTTCTAAATTTTTGACCGAGTCGCAGGTCCGCGGTCATCAGAAATTTCCAAAAGTGGTTGAAAAATCAAAGTTGATTTTTGGGGCTAAACCTTTTTTCCTGAATGGGACTAATGCCTGAAACCAATTTCCTAAAATTTCAGACCCAACCGATCAGTATTTTTAGAGTTCTGTGCATTTCTCGATTTTAGAATTCTTGACCGAGTCGCAGGTCCGCGGTCATCAGAAATTTCCAAAAGTAGTTGAAAAATCAAAGTTGATTTTTGGGGCTAAACCTTTTTTCCTGAATGGGACTAATGCCTGGAACCAATTTCCTAAAATGTCAGACCCAACCGATCAGTATTTTTAGAGTTCTGTGCATTTCTCGATTTTAGAATTCTTGACCGAGTCGCAGGTCCGCGGTCATCAGAAATTTCCAAAAGTAGTTGAAAAATCAAAGTTGATTTTTGGGGCTAAACCTTTTTTCCTGAATGGGAGTAATGCCTGAAACCAATTTCCTAAAATGTCAGACCCAACTGATCAGTATTTTTGGAGTTCTGTGCATTTCTCGATTTCAGAATTTTTGACCGAGTCGCAGGTCCGCGGTCATCAGAAATTTCCAAAAGTAGTTGAAAAATCAAAGTTGATTTTTGGGGCTAAACTTTTTCCTGAATGGGACTAATGCCTGGAACCAATTTCCTAAAATGTCAGACCCAACCGATCAGTATTTTTAGAGTTCTGTGCATTTCTCGATTTTAGAATTCTTGACCGAGTCGCAGGTCCGCGGTCATCAGAAATTTCCAAAAGTAGTTGAAAAATCAAAGTTGATTTTTGGGGCTAAACCTTTTTTCCTGAATGGGACTAATGCTTGAAACCAATTTCCTAAAATGTCAGACCCAACCGATCAGTATTTTTGGAGTTCTATGCATTTCTCGATTTCAGATTTTTAACCGAGTCGCAGGTCCGCGGTCATCAGAAATTTCCAAAAGTAGTTGAAAAATCAAAGTTGATTTTTGGGGCTAAACCTTTTTTCCTGAATGGGACTAATGCCTGGAACCAATTTCCTTAAATTTCACACCCAACCGATCAGTATTTTTAGAGTTCTGTGCATTTCTCGATTTTAGAATTCTTGACCGAGTCGCAGGTCCGCGGTCATCAGAAATTTCCAAAAGTAGTTGAAAAATCAAAGTTGATTTTTTGGGCTAAACCTTTTTTCCTGAATGGGACTAATGCCTGGAACCAATTTCCTTAAATGTCAGACCCAACCGATCAGTATTTTTGGAGTTCTGTGCATTTCTCGATTTCAGAATTTTTGACCGAGTCGCAGGTCCGTGGTCATCAGAAATTTCCAAAAGTAGTTGAAAAATCAAAGTTGATTTTTGGGGCTAAACCTTTTTTCCTGAATGGGACTAATGCCTGGAACCAATTTCCTAAAATGTCAGACCCAACCGATCAGTATTTTTAGAGTTCTGTGCATTTCTCGATTTTAGAATTCTTGACCGAGTCGCAGGTCCGCGGTCATCAGAAATTTCCAAAAGTTGTTGAAAAATCAAAGTTGATTTTTGGGGCTAAACTTTTTTCCTGAATGGGACTAATGCCTGAAACCAATTTCCTAAAATGTCAGACCCAACCGATCAGTATATTTAGAGTTCTGTGCATTTCTCGATTTCTAAATTTTTGACTGAGTTGCAGGTCCGCGGTCATCAGAAATTTCCAAAAGTAGTTGAAAAATCAAAGTTGATTTTTGGGGCTAAACTTTTTTCCTGAATGGGACTAATACCTGGAACCAATTTCCTTAAATGTCAGACCCAACCGATCAGTATTTTTAGAGTTCTGTGCATTTCTCGATTTCAGAATTTTTGACCGAGTCGCAGGTCCGCGGTCATCAGAAATTTCCAAAAGTTGTTGAAAAATCAAAGTTGATTTTTGGGGCTAAACTTTTTTCCTGAATGGGACTAATGCCTGGAACCAATTTCCTAATATTTCAGACCCAACCGATCAGTATTTTTAGAGTTCTGTGCATTTCTCGATTTCTAAATTTTTGACCGAGTCGCAGGTCCGCGGTCATCAGAAATTTCCAAAAGTGGTTGAAAAATCAAAGTTGATTTTTGGGGCTAAACCTTTTTTCCTGAATGGGACTAATGCCTGAAACCAATTTCCTAAAATTTCAGACCCAACCGATCAGTATTTTTAGAGTTCTGTGCATTTCTCGATTTTAGAATTCTTGACCGAGTCGCAGGTCCGCGGTCATCAGAAATTTCCAAAAGTAGTTGAAAAATCAAAGTTGATTTTTGGGGCTAAACCTTTTTTCCTGAATGGGACTAATGCCTGGAACCAATTTCCTAAAATGTCAGACCCAACCGATCAGTATTTTTAGAGTTCTGTGCATTTCTCGATTTTAGAATTCTTGACCGAGTCGCAGGTCCGCGGTCATCAGAAATTTCCAAAAGTAGTTGAAAAATCAAAGTTGATTTTTGGGGCTAAACCTTTTTTCCTGAATGGGAGTAATGCCTGGAACCAATTTCCTAAAATGTCAGACCCAACCGATCAGTATTTTTAGAGTTCTGTGCATTTCTCGATTTTAGAATTCTTGACCGAGTCGCAGGTCCGCGGTCATCAGAAATTTCCAAAAGTAGTTGAAAAATCAAAGTTGATTTTTGGGGCTAAACCTTTTTTCCTGAATGGGAGTAATGCCTGAAACCAATTTCCTAAAATGTCAGACCCAACTGATCAGTATTTTTGGAGTTCTGTGCATTTCTCGATTTCAGAATTTTTGACCGAGTCGCAGGTCCGCGGTCATCAGAAATTTCCAAAAGTAGTTGAAAAATCAAAGTTGATTTTTGGGGCTAAACTTTTTCCTGAATGGGACTAATGCCTGGAACCAATTTCCTAAAATGTCAGACCCAACCGATCAGTATTTTTAGAGTTCTGTGCATTTCTCGATTTTAGAATTCTTGACCGAGTCGCAGGTCCGCGGTCATCAGAAATTTCCAAAAGTAGTTGAAAAATCAAAGTTGATTTTTGGGGCTAAACCTTTTTTCCTGAATGGGACTAATGCTTGAAACCAATTTCCTAAAATGTCAGACCCAACCGATCAGTATTTTTGGAGTTCTATGCATTTCTCGATTTCAGATTTTTAACCGAGTCGCAGGTCCGCGGTCATCAGAAATTTCCAAAAGTAGTTGAAAAATCAAAGTTGATTTTTGGGGCTAAACCTTTTTTCCTGAATGGGACTAATGCCTGGAACCAATTTCCTTAAATTTCACACCCAACCGATCAGTATTTTTAGAGTTCTGTGCATTTCTCGATTTTAGAATTCTTGACCGAGTCGCAGGTCCGCGGTCATCAGAAATTTCCAAAAGTAGTTGAAAAATCAAAGTTGATTTTTTGGGCTAAACCTTTTTTCCTGAATGGGACTAATGCCTAGAACCAATTTCCTTAAATGTCAGACCCAACCAATCAGTATTTTTGGAGTTCTGTGCATTTCTCGATTTCAGAATTTTTGACCGAGTCGCAGGTCCGCGGTCATCAGAAATTTCCAAAAGTAGTTGAAAAATCAAAGTTGATTTTTGGGGCTAAACCTTTTTTCCTGAATGGGACTAATGCCTGGAACCAATTTCCTAAAATGTCAGACCCAACCGATCAGTATTTTTAGAGTTCTGTGCATTTCTCGATTTTAGAATTCTTAACCGAGTCGCAGGTCCGCGGTCATCAGAAATTTCCAAAAGTTGTTGAAAAATCAAAGTTGATTTTTGGGGCTAAACTTTTTTCCTGAATGGGACTAATGCCTGAAACCAATTTCCTAAAATGTCAGACCCAACCGATCAGTATATTTAGAGTTCTGTGCATTTCTCGATTTCTAAATTTTTGACTGAGTCGCAGGTCCGCGGTCATCAGAAATTTCCAAAAGTTGTTGAAAAATCAAAGTTGATTTTTGGGGCTAAACTTTTTTCCTGAATGGGACTAATGCCTGGAACCAATTTCCTAATATTTCAGACCCAACCGATCAGTATTTTTAGAGTTCTGTGCATTTCTCGATTTTAGAATTCTTGACCGAGTCGCAGGTCCGCGGTCATCAGAAATTTCCAAAAGTAGTTGAAAAATCAAAGTTGATTTTTTGGGCTAAACCTTTTTTCCTGAATGGGACTAATGCCTGGAACCAATTTCCTTAAATGTCAGACCCAACCGATCAGTATTTTTGGAGTTCTGTGCATTTCTCGATTTCAGAATTTTTGACCGAGTCGCAGGTCCGCGGTCATCAGAAATTTCCAAAAGTAGTTGAAAAATCAAAGTTGATTTTTGGGGCTAAACCTTTTTTCCTGAATGGGACTAATGCCTGGAACCAATTTCCTAAAATGTCAGACCCAACCGATCAGTATTTTTAGAGTTCTGTGCATTTCTCGATTTTAGAATTCTTGACCGAGTCGCAGGTCCGCGGTCATCAGAAATTTCCAAAAGTAGTTGAAAAATCAAAGTTGATTTTTGGGGCTAAACCTTTTTTCCTGAATGGGACTAATGCCTGGAACCAATTTCCTTAAATTTCACACCCAACCGATCAGTATTTTTAGAGTTCTGTGCATTTCTCGATTTTAGAATTCTTGACCGAGTCGCAGGTCCGCGGTCATCAGAAATTTCCAAAAGTAGTTGAAAAATCAAAGTTGATTTTTTGGGCTAAACCTTTTTTCCTGAATGGGACTAATGCCTAGAACCAATTTCCTTAAATGTCAGACCCAACCAATCAGTATTTTTGGAGTTCTGTGCATTTCTCGATTTCAGAATTTTTGACCGAGTCGCAGGTCCGCGGTCATCAGAAATTTCCAAAAGTAGTTGAAAAATCAAAGTTGATTTTTGGGGCTAAACCTTTTTTCCTGAATGGGACTAATGCCTGGAACCAATTTCCTAAAATGTCAGACCCAACCGATCAGTATTTTTAGAGTTCTGTGCATTTCTCGATTTTAGAATTCTTAACCGAGTCGCAGGTCCGCGGTCATCAGAAATTTCCAAAAGTTGTTGAAAAATCAAAGTTGATTTTTGGGGCTAAACTTTTTTCCTGAATGGGACTAATGCCTGAAACCAATTTCCTAAAATGTCAGACCCAACCGATCAGTATATTTAGAGTTCTGTGCATTTCTCGATTTCTAAATTTTTGACTGAGTCGCAGGTCCGCGGTCATCAGAAATTTCCAAAAGTTGTTGAAAAATCAAAGTTGATTTTTGGGGCTAAACTTTTTTCCTGAATGGGACTAATGCCTGGAACCAATTTCCTAATATTTCAGACCCAACCGATCAGTATTTTTAGAGTTCTGTGCATTTCTCGATTTTAGAATTCTTGACCGAGTCGCAGGTCCGCGGTCATCAGAAATTTCCAAAAGTAGTTGAAAAATCAAAGTTGATTTTTTGGGCTAAACCTTTTTTCCTGAATGGGACTAATGCCTGGAACCAATTTCCTTAAATGTCAGACCCAACCGATCAGTATTTTTGGAGTTCTGTGCATTTCTCGATTTCAGAATTTTTGACCGAGTCGCAGGTCCGCGGTCATCAGAAATTTCCAAAAGTAGTTGAAAAATCAAAGTTGATTTTTGGGGCTAAACCTTTTTTCCTGAATGGGACTAATGCCTGGAACCAATTTCCTAAAATGTCAGACCCAACCGATCAGTATTTTTAGAGTTCTGTGCATTTCTCGATTTTAGAATTCTTGACCGAGTCGCAGGTCCGCGGTCATCAGAAATTTCCAAAAGTTGTTGAAAAATCAAAGTTGATTTTTGGGGCTAAACTTTTTTCCTGAATGGGACTAATGCCTGAAACCAATTTCCTAAAATGTCAGACCCAACCGATCAGTATATTTAGAGTTCTGTGCATTTCTCGATTTCTAAATTTTTGACTGAGTTGCAGGTCCGCGGTCATCAGAAATTTCCAAAAGTAGTTGAAAAATCAAAGTTGATTTTTGGGGCTAAACTTTTTTCCTGAATGGGACTAATGCCTGGAACCAATTTCCTTAAATGTCAGACCCAACCGATCAGTATTTTTAGAGTTCTGTGCATTTCTCGATTTCAGAATTTTTGACCGAGTCGCAGGTCCGCGGTCATCAGAAATTTCCAAAAGTTGTTGAAAAATCAAAGTTGATTTTTGGGGCTAAACTTTTTTCCTGAATGGGACTAATGCCTGGAACCAATTTCCTAATATTTCAGACCCAACCGATCAGTATTTTTAGAGTTCTGTGCATTTCTCGATTTCTAAATTTTTGACCGAGTCGCAGGTCCGCGGTCATCAGAAATTTCCAAAAGTGGTTGAAAAATCAAAGTTGATTTTTGGGGCTAAACCTTTTTTCCTGAATGGGACTAATGCCTGAAACCAATTTCCTAAAATTTCAGACCCAACCGATCAGTATTTTTAGAGTTCTGTGCATTTCTCGATTTTAGAATTCTTGACCGAGTCGCAGGTCCGCGGTCATCAGAAATTTCCAAAAGTAGTTGAAAAATCTAAGTTGATTTTTGGGGCTAAACCTTTTTTCCTGAATGGGACTAATGCCTGGAACCAATTTCCTAAAATGTCAGACCCAACCGATCAGTATTTTTAGAGTTCTGTGCATTTCTCGATTTTAGAATTCTTGACCGAGTCGCAGGTCCGCGGTCATCAGAAATTTCCAAAAGTAGTTGAAAAATCAAAGTTGATTTTTGGGGCTAAACCTTTTTTCCTGAATGGGAGTAATGCCTGAAACCAATTTCCTAAAATGTCAGACCCAACTGATCAGTATTTTTGGAGTTCTGTGCATTTCTCGATTTCAGAATTTTTGACCGAGTCGCAGGTCCGCGGTCATCAGAAATTTCCAAAAGTAGTTGAAAAATCAAAGTTGATTTTTGGGGCTAAACTTTTTCCTGAATGGGACTAATGCCTGGAACCAATTTCCTAAAATGTCAGACCCAACCGATCAGTATTTTTAGAGTTCTGTGCATTTCTCGATTTTAGAATTCTTGACCGAGTCGCAGGTCCGCGGTCATCAGAAATTTCCAAAAGTAGTTGAAAAATCAAAGTTGATTTTTGGGGCTAAACCTTTTTTCCTGAATGGGACTAATGCTTGAAACCAATTTCCTAAAATGTCAGACCCAACCGATCAGTATTTTTGGAGTTCTATGCATTTCTCGATTTCAGATTTTTAACCGAGTCGCAGGTCCGCGGTCATCAGAAATTTCCAAAAGTAGTTGAAAAATCAAAGTTGATTTTTGGGGCTAAACCTTTTTTCCTGAATGGGACTAATGCCTGGAACCAATTTCCTTAAATTTCACACCCAACCGATCAGTATTTTTAGAGTTCTGTGCATTTCTCGATTTTAGAATTCTTGACCGAGTCGCAGGTCCGCGGTCATCAGAAATTTCCAAAAGTAGTTGAAAAATCAAAGTTGATTTTTTGGGCTAAACCTTTTTTCCTGAATGGGACTAATGCCTGGAACCAATTTCCTTAAATGTCAGACCCAACCGATCAGTATTTTTGGAGTTCTGTGCATTTCTCGATTTCAGAATTTTTGACCGAGTCGCAGGTCCGCGGTCATCAGAAATTTCCAAAAGTAGTTGAAAAATCAAAGTTGATTTTTGGGGCTAAACCTTTTTTCCTGAATGGGACTAATGCCTGGAACCAATTTCCTAAAATGTCAGACCCAACCGATCAGTATTTTTAGAGTTCTGTACATTTCTCGATTTTAGAATTCTTGACCGAGTCGCAGGTCCGCGGTCATCAGAAATTTCCAAAAGTTGTTGAAAAATCAAAGTTGATTTTTGGGGCTAAACTTTTTTCCTGAATGGGACTAATGCCTGAAACCAATTTCCTAAAATGTCAGACCCAACCGATCAGTATATTTAGAGTTCTGTGCATTTCTCGATTTCTAAATTTTTGACTGAGTTGCAGGTCCGCGGTCATCAGAAATTTCCAAAAGTAGTTGAAAAATCAAAGTTGATTTTTGGGGCTAAACTTTTTTCCTGAATGGGACTAATGCCTGGAACCAATTTCCTTAAATGTCAGACCCAACCGATCAGTATTTTTAGAGTTCTGTGCATTTCTCGATTTCAGAATTTTTGACCGAGTCGCAGGTCCGCGGTCATCAGAAATTTCCAAAAGTTGTTGAAAAATCAAAGTTGATTTTTGGGGCTAAACTTTTTTCCTGAATGGGACTAATGCCTGGAACCAATTTCCTAATATTTCAGACCCAACCGATCAGTATTTTTAAAGTTCTGTGCATTTCTCGATTTCTAAATTTTTGACCGAGTCGCAGGTCCGCGGTCATCAGAAATTTCCAAAAGTGGTTGAAAAATCAAAGTTGATTTTTGGGGCTAAACCTTTTTTCCTGAATGGGACTAATGCCTGAAACCAATTTCCTAAAATTTCAGACCCAACCGATCAGTATTTTTAGAGTTCTGTGCATTTCTCGATTTTAGAATTCTTGACCGAGTCGCAGGTCCGCGGTCATCAGAAATTTCCAAAAGTAGTTGAAAAATCTAAGTTGATTTTTGGGGCTAAACCTTTTTTCCTGAATGGGACTAATGCCTGGAACCAATTTCCTAAAATGTCAGACCCAACCGATCAGTATTTTTAGAGTTCTGTGCATTTCTCGATTTTAGAATTCTTGACCGAGTCGCAGGTCCGCGGTCATCAGAAATTTCCAAAAGTAGTTGAAAAATCAAAGTTGATTTTTGGGGCTAAACCTTTTTTCCTGAATGGGAGTAATGCCTGAAACCAATTTCCTAAAATGTCAGACCCAACTGATCAGTATTTTTGGAGTTCTGTGCATTTCTCGATTTCAGAATTTTTGACCAAGTCGCAGGTCCGCGGTCATCAGAAATTTCCAAAAGTAGTTGAAAAATCAAAGTTGATTTTTGGGGCTAAACTTTTTCCTGAATGGGACTAATGCCTGGAACCAATTTCCTAAAATGTCAGACCCAACCGATCAGTATTTTTAGAGTTCTGTGCATTTCTCGATTTTAGAATTCTTGACCGAGTCGCAGGTCCGCGGTCATCAGAAATTTCCAAAAGTAGTTGAAAAATCAAAGTTGATTTTTGGGGCTAAACCTTTTTTCCTGAATGGGACTAATGCTTGAAACCAATTTCCTAAAATGTCAGACCCAACCGATCAGTATTTTTGGAGTTCTATGCATTTCTCGATTTCAGATTTTTAACCGAGTCGCAGGTCCGCGGTCATCAGAAATTTCCAAAAGTAGTTGAAAAATCAAAGTTGATTTTTGGGGCTAAACCTTTTTTCCTGAATGGGACTACTGCCTGGAACCAATTTCCTTAAATTTCACACCCAACCGATCAGTATTTTTAGAGTTCTGTGCATTTCTCGATTTTAGAATTCTTGACCGAGTCGCAGGTCCGCGGTCATCAGAAATTTCCAAAAGTAGTTGAAAAATCAAAGTTGATTTTTTGGGCTAAACCTTTTTTCCTGAATGGGACTAATGCCTGGAACCAATTTCCTTAAATGTCAGACCCAACCGATCAGTATTTTTGGAGTTCTGTGCATTTCTCGATTTCAGAATTTTTGACCGAGTCGCAGGTCCGCGGTCATCAGAAATTTCCAAAAGTAGTTGAAAAATCAAAGTTGATTTTTGGGGCTAAACCTTTTTTCCTGAATGGGACTAATGCCTGGAACCAATTTCCTAAAATGTCAGACCCAACCGATCAGTATTTTTAGAGTTCTGTGCATTTCTCGATTTTAGAATTTTTGACTGAGTTGCAGGTCCGCGGTCATCAGAAATTTCCAAAAGTAGTTGAAAAATCAAAGTTGATTTTTGGGGCTAAACCTTTTTTCCTGAATGGGACTAATGCCTGGAACCAATTTCCTTAAATTTCACACCCAACCGATCAGTATTTTTAGAGTTCTGTGCATTTCTCGATTTTAGAATTCTTGACCGAGTCGCAGGTCCGCGGTCATCAGAAATTTCCAAAAGTAGTTGAAAAATCAAAGTTGATTTTTTGGGCTAAACCTTTTTTCCTGAATGGGACTAATGCCTGGAACCAATTTCCTTAAATGTCAGACCCAACCGATCAGTATTTTTGGAGTTCTGTGCATTTCTCGATTTCAGAATTTTTGACCGAGTCGCAGGTCCGCGGTCATCAGAAATTTCCAAAAGTAGTTGAAAAATCAAAGTTGATTTTTGGGGCTAAACCTTTTTTCCTGAATGGAACTAATGCCTGGAACCAATTTCCTAAAATGTCAGACCCAACCGATCAGTATTTTTAGAGTTCTGTGCATTTCTCGATTTCTAAATTTTTGACTGAGTTGCAGGTCCGCGGTCATCAGAAATTTCCAAAAGTAGTTGAAAAATCAAAGTTGATTTTTGGGGCTAAACTTTTTTCCTGAATGGGACTAATGCCTGGAACCAATTTCCTTAAATGTCAGACCCAACCGATCAGTATTTTTAGAGTTCTGTGCATTTCTCGATTTCAGAATTTTTGACCGATTCGCAGGTCCGCGGTCATCAGAAATTTCCAAAAGTAGTTGAAAAATCAAAGTTGATTTTTTGGGCTAAACCTTTTTTCCTGAATGGGACTAATGCCTGGAACCAATTTCCTAATATTTCAGACCCAACCGATCAGTATTTTTAGAGTTCTGTGCATTTCTCGATTTCTAAATTTTTGACCGAGTCGCAGGTCCGCGGTCATCAGAAATTTCCAAAAGTGGTTGAAAAATCAAAGTTGATTTTTGGGGCTAAACCTTTTTTCCTGAATGGGACTAATGCCTGAAACCAATTTCCTAAAATTTCAGACCCAACCGATCAGTATTTTTAGAGTTCTGTGCATTTCTCGATTTTAGAATTCTTGACCGAGTCGCAGGTCCGCGGTCATCAGAAATTTCCAAAAGTAGTTGAAAAATCTAAGTTGATTTTTGGGGCTAAACCTTTTTTCCTGAATGGGACTAATGCCTGGAACCAATTTCCTAAAATGTCAGACCCAACCGATCAGTATTTTTAGAGTTCTGTGCATTTCTCGATTTTAGAATTCTTGACCGAGTCGCAGGTCCGCGGTCATCAGAAATTTCCAAAAGTAGTTGAAAAATCAAAGTTGATTTTTGGGGCTAAACCTTTTTTCCTGAATGGGAGTAATGCCTGAAACCAATTTCCTAAAATGTCAGACCCAACTGATCAGTATTTTTGGAGTTCTGTGCATTTCTCGATTTCAGAATTTTTGACCGAGTCGCAGGTCCGCGGTCATCAGAAATTTCCAAAAGTAGTTGAAAAATCAAAGTTGATTTTTGGGGCTAAACTTTTTCCTGAATGGGACTAATGCCTGGAACCAATTTCCTAAAATGTCAGACCCAACCGATCAGTATTTTTAGAGTTCTGTGCATTTCTCGATTTTAGAATTCTTGACCGAGTCGCAGGTCCGCGGTCATCAGAAATTTCCAAAAGTAGTTGAAAAATCAAAGTTGATTTTTGGGGCTAAACCTTTTTTCCTGAATGGGACTAATGCCTGGAACCAATTTCCTTAAATTTCACACCCAACCGATCAGTATTTTTAGAGTTCTGTGCATTTCTCGATTTTAGAATTCTTGACCGAGTCGCAGGTCCGCGGTCATCAGAAATTTCCAAAAGTAGTTGAAAAATCAAAGTTGATTTTTTGGGCTAAACCTTTTTTCCTGAATGGGACTAATGCCTGGAACCAATTTCCTTAAATGTCAGACCCAACCGATCAGTATTTTTGGAGTTCTGTGCATTTCTCGATTTCAGAATTTTTGACCGAGTCGCAGGTCCGCGGTCATCAGAAATTTCCAAAAGTAGTTGAAAAATCAAAGTTGATTTTTGGGGCTAAACCTTTTTTCCTGAATGGGACTAATGCCTGGAACCAATTTCCTAAAATGTCAGACCCAACCGATCAGTATTTTTAGAGTTCTGTGCATTTCTCGATTTTAGAATTTTTGACTGAGTTGCAGGTCCGCGGTCATCAGAAATTTCCAAAAGTAGTTGAAAAATCAAAGTTGATTTTTGGGGCTAAACTTTTTTCCTGAATGGGACTAATGCCTGGAACCAATTTCCTTAAATGTCAGACCCAACCGATCAGTATTTTTAGAGTTCTGTGCATTTCTCGATTTCAGAATTTTTGACCGAGTCGCAGGTCCGCGGTCATCAGAAATTTCCAAAAGTAGTTGAAAAATCAAAGTTGATTTTTGGGGCTAAACCTTTTTTCCTGAATGGGACTAATGCTTGAAACCAATTTCCTAAAATGTCAGACCCAACCGATCAGTATTTTTGGAGTTCTATGCATTTCTCGATTTCAGATTTTTAACCGAGTCGCAGTTCCGCGGTCATCAGAAATTTCCAAAAGTAGTTGAAAAATCAAAGTTGATTTTTGGGGCTAAACCTTTTTTCCTGAATGGGACTAATGCCTGGAACCAATTTCCTTAAATTTCACACCCAACCGATCAGTATTTTTAGAGTTCTGTGCATTTCTCGATTTTAGAATTCTTGACCGAGTCGCAGGTCCGCGGTCATCAGAAATTTCCAAAAGTAGTTGAAAAATCAAAGTTGATTTTTTGGGCTAAACCTTTTTTCCTGAATGGGACTAATGCCTGGAACCAATTTCCTTAAATGTCAGACCCAACCGATCAGTATTTTTGGAGTTCTGTGCATTTCTCGATTTCAGAATTTTTGACCGAGTCGCAGGTCCGCGGTCATCAGAAATTTCCAAAAGTAGTTGAAAAATCAAAGTTGATTTTTGGGGCTAAACCTTTTTTCCTGAATGGGACTAATGCCTGGAACCAATTTCCTAAAATGTCAGACCCAACCGATCAGTATTTTTAGAGTTCTGTGCATTTCTCGATTTTAGAATTCTTGACCGAGTCGCAGGTCCGCGGTCATCAGAAATTTCCAAAAGTTGTTGAAAAATCAAAGTTGATTTTTGGGGCTAAACCTTTTTTCCTGAATGGGACTAATGCTTGAAACCAATTTCCTAAAATGTCAGACCCAACCGATCAGTATTTTTGGAGTTCTATGCCTTTCTTGATTTCAGATTTTTTACCGAGTCGCAGGTCCGCGGTCATCAGAAATTTCCAAAAGTGGTTGAAAAATCAAAGTTGATTTTTGGGGCTAAACCTTTTTTCCTGAATGGGACTAATGCCTGAAACCAATTTCCTAAAATTTCAGACCCAACCGATCAGTATTTTTAGAGTTCTGTGCATTTCTCGATTTTAGAATTCTTGACCGAGTCGCAGGTCCGCGGTCATCAGAAATTTCCAAAAGTAGTTGAAAAATCAAAGTTGATTTTTGGGGCTAAACCTTTTTTCCTGAATGGGACTAATGCCTGGAACCAATTTCCTAAAATGTCAGACCCAACCGATCAGTATTTTTAGAGTTCTGTGCATTTCTCGATTTTAGAATTCTTGACCGAGTCGCAGGTCCGCGGTCATCAGAAATTTCCAAAAGTAGTTGAAAAATCAAAGTTGATTTTTGGGGCTAAACCTTTTTTCCTGAATGGGAGTAATGCCTGAAACCAATTTCCTAAAATGTCAGACCCAACTGATCAGTATTTTTGGAGTTCTGTGCATTTCTCGATTTCAGAATTTTTGACCGAGTCGCAGGTCCGCGGTCATCAGAAATTTCCAAAAGTAGTTGAAAAATCAAAGTTGATTTTTGGGGCTAAACTTTTTCCTGAATGGGACTAATGCCTGGAACCAATTTCCTAAAATGTCAGACCCAACCGATCAGTATTTTTAGAGTTCTGTGCATTTCTCGATTTTAGAATTCTTGACCGAGTCGCAGGTCCGCGGTCATCAGAAATTTCCAAAAGTAGTTGAAAAATCAAAGTTGATTTTTGGGGCTAAACCTTTTTTCCTGAATGGGACTAATGCTTGAAACCAATTTCCTAAAATGTCAGACCCAACCGATCAGTATTTTTGGAGTTCTATGCATTTCTCGATTTCAGATTTTTAACCGAGTCGCAGGTCCGCGGTCATCAGAAATTTCCAAAAGTAGTTGAAAAATCAAAGTTGATTTTTGGGGCTAAACCTTTTTTCCTGAATGGGACTAATGCCTGGAACCAATTTCCTTAAATTTCACACCCAACCGATCAGTATTTTTAGAGTTCTGTGCATTTCTCGATTTTAGAATTCTTGACCGAGTCGCAGGTCCGCGGTCATCAGAAATTTCCAAAAGTAGTTGAAAAATCAAAGTTGATTTTTTGGGCTAAACCTTTTTTCCTGAATGGGACTAATGCCTGGAACCAATTTCCTTAAATGTCAGACCCAACCGATCAGTATTTTTGGAGTTCTGTGCATTTCTCGATTTCAGAATTTTTGACCGAGTCGCAGGTCCGCGGTCATCAGAAATTTCCAAAAGTAGTTGAAAAATCAAAGTTGATTTTTGGGGCTAAACCTTTTTTCCTGAATGGGACTAATGCCTGGAACCAATTTCCTAAAATGTCAGACCCAACCGATCAGTATTTTTAGAGTTCTGTGCATTTCTCGATTTTAGAATTCTTGACCGAGTCGCAGGTCCGCGGTCATCAGAAATTTCCAAAAGTTGTTGAAAAATCAAAGTTGATTTTTGGGGCTAAACCTTTTTTCCTGAATGGGACTAATGCTTGAAACCAATTTCCTAAAATGTCAGACCCAACCGATCAGTATTTTTGGAGTTCTATGCCTTTCTTGATTTCAGATTTTTTACCGAGTCGCAGGTCCGCGGTCATCAGAAATTTCCAAAAGTGGTTGAAAAATCAAAGTTGATTTTTGGGGCTAAACCTTTTTTCCTGAATGGGACTAATGCCTGAAACCAATTTCCTAAAATTTCAGACCCAACCGATCAGTATTTTTAGAGTTCTGTGCATTTCTCGATTTTAGAATTCTTGACCGAGTCGCAGGTCCGCGGTCATCAGAAATTTCCAAAAGTAGTTGAAAAATCAAAGTTGATTTTTGGGGCTAAACCTTTTTTCCTGAATGGGACTAATGCCTGGAACCAATTTCCTAAAATGTCAGACCCAACCGATCAGTATTTTTAGAGTTCTGTGCATTTCTCGATTTTAGAATTCTTGACCGAGTCGCAGGTCCGCGGTCATCAGAAATTTCCAAAAGTAGTTGAAAAATCAAAGTTGATTTTTGGGGCTAAACCTTTTTTCCTGAATGGGACTAATGCCTGGAACCAATTTCCTAAAATGTCAGACCCAACCGATCAGTATTTTTAGAGTTCTGTGCATTTCTCGATTTTAGAATTCTTGACCGAGTCGCAGGTCCGCGGTCATCAGAAATTTCCAAAAGTAGTTGAAAAATCAAAGTTGATTTTTGGGGCTAAACCTTTTTTCCTGAATGGGAGTAATGCCTGAAACCAATTTCCTAAAATGTCAGACCCAACTGATCAGTATTTTTGGAGTTCTGTGCATTTCTCGATTTCAGAATTTTTGACCGAGTCGCAGGTCCGCGGTCATCAGAAATTTCCAAAAGTAGTTGAAAAATCAAAGTTGATTTTTGGGGCTAAACTTTTTCCTGAATGGGACTAATGCCTGGAACCAATTTCCTAAAATGTCAGACCCAACCGATCAGTATTTTTAGAGTTCTGTGCATTTCTCGATTTTAGAATTCTTGACCGAGTCGCAGGTCCGCGGTCATCAGAAATTTCCAAAAGTAGTTGAAAAATCAAAGTTGATTTTTGGGGCTAAACCTTTTTTCCTGAATGGGACTAATGCTTGAAACCAATTTCCTAAAATGTCAGACCCAACCGATCAGTATTTTTGGAGTTCTATGCATTTCTCGATTTCAGATTTTTAACCGAGTCGCAGGTCCGCGGTCATCAGAAATTTCCAAAAGTAGTTGAAAAATCAAAGTTGATTTTTGGGGCTAAACCTTTTTTCCTGAATGGGACTAATGCCTGGAACCAATTTCCTTAAATTTCACACCCAACCGATCAGTATTTTTAGAGTTCTGTGCATTTCTCGATTTTAGAATTCTTGACCGAGTCGCAGGTCCGCGGTCATCAGAAATTTCCAAAAGTAGTTGAAAAATCAAAGTTGATTTTTTGGGCTAAACCTTTTTTCCTGAATGGGACTAATGCCTGGAACCAATTTCCTTAAATGTCAGACCCAACCGATCAGTATTTTTGGAGTTCTGTGCATTTCTCGATTTCAGAATTTTTGACCGAGTCGCAGGTCCGCGGTCATCAGAAATTTCCAAAAGTAGTTGAAAAATCAAAGTTGATTTTTGGGGCTAAACCTTTTTTCCTGAATGGGACTAATGCCTGGAACCAATTTCCTAAAATGTCAGACCCAACCGATCAGTATTTTTAGAGTTCTGTGCATTTCTCGATTTTAGAATTCTTGACCGAGTCGCAGGTCCGCGGTCATCAGAAATTTCCAAAAGTTGTTGAAAAATCAAAGTTGATTTTTGGGGCTAAACCTTTTTTCCTGAATGGGACTAATGCTTGAAACCAATTTCCTAAAATGTCAGACCCAACCGATCAGTATTTTTGGAGTTCTATGCCTTTCTTGATTTCAGATTTTTTACCGAGTCGCAGGTCCGCGGTCATCAGAAATTTCCAAAAGTGGTTGAAAAATCAAAGTTGATTTTTGGGGCTAAACCTTTTTTCCTGAATGGGACTAATGCCTGAAACCAATTTCCTAAAATTTCAGACCCAACCGATCAGTATTTTTAGAGTTCTGTGCATTTCTCGATTTTAGAATTCTTGACCGAGTCGCAGGTCCGCGGTCATCAGAAATTTCCAAAAGTAGTTGAAAAATCAAAGTTGATTTTTGGGGCTAAACCTTTTTTCCTGAATGGGACTAATGCCTGGAACCAATTTCCTAAAATGTCAGACCCAACCGATCAGTATTTTTAGAGTTCTGTGCATTTCTCGATTTTAGAATTCTTGACCGAGTCGCAGGTCCGCGGTCATCAGAAATTTCCAAAAGTAGTTGAAAAATCAAAGTTGATTTTTGGGGCTAAACCTTTTTTCCTGAATGGGACTAATGCCTGGAACCAATTTCCTAAAATGTCAGACCCAACCGATCAGTATTTTTAGAGTTCTGTGCATTTCTCGATTTTAGAATTCTTGACCGAGTCGCAGGTCCGCGGTCATCAGAAATTTCCAAAAGTTGTTGAAAAATCAAAGTTGATTTTTGGGGCTAAACCTTTTTTCCTGAATGGGACTAATGCTTGAAACCAATTTCCTAAAATGTCAGACCCAACCGATCAGTATTTTTGGAGTTCTATGCCTTTCTTGATTTCAGATTTTTTACCGAGTCGCAGGTCCGCGGTCATCAGAAATTTCCAAAAGTGGTTGAAAAATCAAAGTTGATTTTTGGGGCTAAACCTTTTTTCCTGAATGGGACTAATGCCTGAAACCAATTTCCTAAAATTTCAGACCCAACCGATCAGTATTTTTAGAGTTCTGTGCATTTCTCGATTTTAGAATTCTTGACCGAGTCGCAGGTCCGCGGTCATCAGAAATTTCCAAAAGTAGTTGAAAAATCAAAGTTGATTTTTGGGGCTAAACCTTTTTTCCTGAATGGGACTAATGCCTGGAACCAATTTCCTAAAATGTCAGACCCAACCGATCAGTATTTTTAGAGTTCTGTGCATTTCTCGATTTTAGAATTCTTGACCGAGTCGCAGGTCCGCGGTCATCAGAAATTTCCAAAAGTAGTTGAAAAATCAAAGTTGATTTTTGGGGCTAAACCTTTTTTCCTGAATGGGAGTAATGCCTGAAACCAATTTCCTAAAATGTCAGACCCAACTGATCAGTATTTTTGGAGTTCTGTGCATTTCTCGATTTCAGAATTTTTGACCGAGTCGCAGGTCCGCGGTCATCAGAAATTTCCAAAAGTAGTTGAAAAATCAAAGTTGATTTTTGGGGCTAAACTTTTTCCTGAATGGGACTAATGCCTGGAACCAATTTCCTAAAATGTCAGACCCAACCGATCAGTATTTTTAGAGTTCTGTGCATTTCTCGATTTTAGAATTCTTGACCGAGTCGCAGGTCCGCGGTCATCAGAAATTTCCAAAAGTAGTTGAAAAATCAAAGTTGATTTTTGGGGCTAAACCTTTTTTCCTGAATGGGACTAATGCTTGAAACCAATTTCCTAAAATGTCAGACCCAACCGATCAGTATTTTTGGAGTTCTATGCATTTCTCGATTTCAGATTTTTAACCGAGTCGCAGGTCCGCGGTCATCAGAAATTTCCAAAAGTAGTTGAAAAATCAAAGTTGATTTTTGGGGCTAAACCTTTTTTCCTGAATGGGACTAATGCCTGGAACCAATTTCCTTAAATTTCACACCCAACCGATCAGTATTTTTAGAGTTCTGTGCATTTCTCGATTTTAGAATTCTTGACCGAGTCGCAGGTCCGCGGTCATCAGAAATTTCCAAAAGTAGTTGAAAAATCAAAGTTGATTTTTTGGGCTAAACCTTTTTTCCTGAATGGGACTAATGCCTGGAACCAATTTCCTTAAATGTCAGACCCAACCGATCAGTATTTTTGGAGTTCTGTGCATTTCTCGATTTCAGAATTTTTGACCGAGTCGCAGGTCCGCGGTCATCAGAAATTTCCAAAAGTAGTTGAAAAATCAAAGTTGATTTTTGGGGCTAAACCTTTTTTCCTGAATGGGACTAATGCCTGGAACCAATTTCCTAAAATGTCAGACCCAACCGATCAGTATTTTTAGAGTTCTGTGCATTTCTCGATTTTAGAATTCTTGACCGAGTCGCAGGTCCGCGGTCATCAGAAATTTCCAAAAGTGGTTGAAAAATCAAAGTTGATTTTTTGTGCTAAAACTTTTTTCCTGAATGGGACTAATGCCTGAAACCAATTTCCTAAAATGTCAGACCCAACCGATCAGTATTTTTAGAGTTCTGTGCATTTCTCGATTTTATAATTTTTGACCGAGTCGCAGGTCCGCGGTCATCAGAAATTTCCAAAAGTTGTTGAAAAATCAAAGTTGATTTTTGGGGCTAAACCTTTTTTCCTGAATGGGACTAATGCTTGAAACCAATTTCCTAAAATGTCAGACCCAACCGATCAGTATTTTTGGAGTTCTATGCCTTTCTTGATTTCAGATTTTTTACCGAGTCGCAGGTCCGCGGTCATCAGAAATTTCCAAAAGTAGTTGAAAAATCAAAGTTGATTTTTTGGGCTAAACCTTTTTTCCTGAATGGGACTAATGCCTGGAACCAATTTCCTTAAATTTCACACCCAACCGATCAGTATTTTTGGAGTTCTGTGCATTTCTCGATTTCAGAATTTTTGACCGAGTCGCAGGTCCGCGGTCATCAGAAATTTCCAAAAGTAGTTGAAAAATCAAAGTTGATTTTTGGGGCTAAACCTTTTTTCCTGAATGGGACTAATGCCTGAAACCAATTTCCTAAAATTTCAGACCCAACCGATCAGTATTTTTAGAGTTCTGTGCATTTCTCGATTTCTAAATTTTTGACTGAGTTGCAGGTCCGCGGTCATCAGAAATTTCCAAAAGTAGTTGAAAAATCAAAGTTGATTTTTGGGGCTAAACTTTTTTCCTGAATGGGACTAATGCCTGAAACCAATTTCCTTAAATGTCAGACCCAACCGATCAGTATTTTTAGAGTTCTGTGCATTTCTCGATTTCAGAATTTTTGACCGAGTCGCAGGTCCGCGGTCATCAGAAATTTCCAAAAGTAGTTGAAAAATCAAAGTTGATTTTTGGGGCTAAACCTTTTTTCCTGAATGGGGCTAATGCTTGAAACCAATTTCCTAAAATGTCAGACCCAACCGATCAGTATTTTTGGAGTTCTATGCATTTCTCGATTTCAGATTTTTAACCGAGTCGCAGGTCCGCGGTCATCAGAAATTTCCAAAAGTAGTTGAAAAATCAAAGTTGATTTTTGGGGCTAAACCTTTTTTCCTGAATGGGACTAATGCCTGGAACCAATTTCCTTAAATTTCACACCCAACCGATCAGTATTTTTAGAGTTCTGTGCATTTCTCGATTTTAGAATTCTTGACCGAGTCGCAGGTCCGCGGTCATCAGAAATTTCCAAAAGTAGTTGAAAAATCAAAGTTGATTTTTTTGGCTAAACCTTTTTCCTGAATGGGACTAATGCCTGGAACCAATTTCCTTAAATGTCAGACCCAACCGATCAGTATTTTTGGAGTTCTGTGCATTTCTCGATTTCAGAATTTTTGACCGAGTCGCAGGTCCGCGGTCATCAGAAATTTCCAAAAGTAGTTGAAAAATCAAAGTTGATTTTTGGGGCTAAACCTTTTTTCCTGAATGGGACTAATGCCTGGAACCAATTTCCTAAAATGTCAGACCCAACCGATCAGTATTTTCAGAGTTCTGTGCATTTCTCGATTTTAGAATTCTTGACCGAGTCGCAGGTCCGCGGTCATCAGAAATTTCCAAAAGTTGTTGAAAAATCAAAGTTGATTTTTGGGGCTAAACTTTTTTCCTGAATGGGACTAATGCCTGAAACCAATTTCCTAAAATGTCAGACCCAACCGATCAGTATATTTAGAGTTCTGTGCATTTCTCGATTTCTAAATTTTTGACTGAGTCGCAGGTCCGCGGTCATCAGAAATTTCCAAAAGTTGTTGAAAAATCAAAGTTGATTTTTGGGGCTAAACTTTTTTCCTGAATGGGACTAATGCCTGGAACCAATTTCCTTAAATGTCAGACCCAACCGATCAGTATTTTTAGAGTTCTGTGCATTTCTCGATTTCAGAATTTTTGACCGAGTCGCAGGTCCGCGGTCATCAGAAATTTCCAAAAGTTGTTGAAAAATCAAAGTTGATTTTTGGGGCTAAACTTTTTTCCTGAATGGGACTAATGCCTGGAACCAATTTCCTAATATTTCAGACCCAACCGATCAGTATTTTTAGAGTTCTGTGCATTTCTCGATTTCTAAATTTTTGACCGAGTCGCAGGTCCGCGGTCATCAGAAATTTCCAAAAGTGGTTGAAAAATCAAAGTTGATTTTTGGGGCTAAACCTTTTTTCCTGAATGGGACTAATGCCTGAAACCAATTTCCTAAAATTTCAGACCCAACCGATCAGTATTTTTAGAGTTCTGTGCATTTCTCGATTTTAGAATTCTTGACCGAGTCGCAGGTCCGCGGTCATCAGAAATTTCCAAAAGTAGTTGAAAAATCAAAGTTGATTTTTGGGGCTAAACCTTTTTTCCTGAATGGGACTAATGCCTGGAACCAATTTCCTAAAATGTCAGACCCAACCGATCAGTATTTTTAGAGTTCTGTGCATTTCTCGATTTTAGAATTCTTGACCGAGTCGCAGGTCCGCGGTCATCAGAAATTTCCAAAAGTGGTTGAAAAATCAAAGTTGATTTTTGGTGCTAAAACTTTTTTCCTGAATGGGACTAATGCCTGAAACCAATTTCCTAAAATGTCAGACCCAACCGATCAGTATTTTTAGAGTTCTGTGCATTTCTCGATTTTATAATTTTTGACCGAGTCGCAGGTCCGCGGTCATCAGAAATTTCCAAAAGTTGTTGAAAAATCAAAGTTGATTTTTGGGGCTAAACCTTTTTTCCTGAATGGGACTAATGCTTGAAACCAATTTCCTAAAATGTCAGACCCAACCGATCAGTATTTTTGGAGTTCTATGCCTTTCTTGATTTCAGATTTTTTACCGAGTCGCAGGTCCGCGGTCATCAGAAATTTCCAAAAGTAGTTGAAAAATCAAAGTTGATTTTTTGGGCTAAACCTTTTTTCCTGAATGGGACTAATGCCTGGAACCAATTTCCTTAAATTTCACACCCAACCGATCAGTATTTTTGGAGTTCTGTGCATTTCTCGATTTCAGAATTTTTGACCGAGTCGCAGGTCCGCGGTCATCAGAAATTTCCAAAAGTAGTTGAAAAATCAAAGTTGATTTTTGGGGCTAAACCTTTTTTCCTGAATGGGACTAATGCCTGAAACCAATTTCCTAAAATTTCAGACCCAACCGATCAGTATTTTTAGAGTTCTGTGCATTTCTCGATTTCTAAATTTTTGACTGAGTTGCAGGTCCGCGGTCATCAGAAATTTCCAAAAGTAGTTGAAAAATCAAAGTTGATTTTTGGGGCTAAACTTTTTTCCTGAATGGGACTAATGCCTGAAACCAATTTCCTTAAATGTCAGACCCAACCGATCAGTATTTTTAGAGTTCTGTGCATTTCTCGATTTCAGAATTTTTGACCGAGTCGCAGGTCCGCGGTCATCAGAAATTTCCAAAAGTAGTTGAAAAATCAAAGTTGATTTTTGGGGCTAAACCTTTTTTCCTGAATGGGGCTAATGCTTGAAACCAATTTCCTAAAATGTCAGACCCAACCGATCAGTATTTTTGGAGTTCTATGCATTTCTCGATTTCAGATTTTTAACCGAGTCGCAGGTCCGCGGTCATCAGAAATTTCCAAAAGTAGTTGAAAAATCAAAGTTGATTTTTGGGGCTAAACCTTTTTTCCTGAATGGGACTAATGCCTGGAACCAATTTCCTTAAATTTCACACCCAACCGATCAGTATTTTTAGAGTTCTGTGCATTTCTCGATTTTAGAATTCTTGACCGAGTCGCAGGTCCGCGGTCATCAGAAATTTCCAAAAGTAGTTGAAAAATCAAAGTTGATTTTTTTGGCTAAACCTTTTTCCTGAATGGGACTAATGCCTGGAACCAATTTCCTTAAATGTCAGACCCAACCGATCAGTATTTTTGGAGTTCTGTGCATTTCTCGATTTCAGAATTTTTGACCGAGTCGCAGGTCCGCGGTCATCAGAAATTTCCAAAAGTAGTTGAAAAATCAAAGTTGATTTTTGGGGCTAAACCTTTTTTCCTGAATGGGACTAATGCCTGGAACCAATTTCCTAAAATGTCAGACCCAACCGATCAGTATTTTCAGAGTTCTGTGCATTTCTCGATTTTAGAATTCTTGACCGAGTCGCAGGTCCGCGGTCATCAGAAATTTCCAAAAGTTGTTGAAAAATCAAAGTTGATTTTTGGGGCTAAACTTTTTTCCTGAATGGGACTAATGCCTGAAACCAATTTCCTAAAATGTCAGACCCAACCGATCAGTATATTTAGAGTTCTGTGCATTTCTCGATTTCTAAATTTTTGACTGAGTCGCAGGTCCGCGGTCATCAGAAATTTCCAAAAGTTGTTGAAAAATCAAAGTTGATTTTTGGGGCTAAACTTTTTTCCTGAATGGGACTAATGCCTGGAACCAATTTCCTTAAATGTCAGACCCAACCGATCAGTATTTTTAGAGTTCTGTGCATTTCTCGATTTCAGAATTTTTGACCGAGTCGCAGGTCCGCGGTCATCAGAAATTTCCAAAAGTTGTTGAAAAATCAAAGTTGATTTTTGGGGCTAAACTTTTTTCCTGAATGGGACTAATGCCTGGAACCAATTTCCTAATATTTCAGACCCAACCGATCAGTATTTTTAGAGTTCTGTGCATTTCTCGATTTCTAAATTTTTGACCGAGTCGCAGGTCCGCGGTAATCAGAAATTTCCAAAAGTGGTTGAAAAATCAAAGTTGATTTTTGGGGCTAAACCTTTTTTCCTGAATGGGACTAATGCCTGAAACCAATTTCCTAAAATTTCAGACCCAACCGATCAGTATTTTTAGAGTTCTGTGCATTTCTCGATTTTAGAATTCTTGACCGAGTCGCAGGTCCGCGGTCATCAGAAATTTCCAAAAGTAGTTGAAAAATCAAAGTTGATTTTTGGGGCTAAACCTTTTTTCCTGAATGGGACTAATGCCTGGAACCAATTTCCTAAAATGTCAGACCCAACCGATCAGTATTTTTAGAGTTCTGTGCATTTCTCGATTTTAGAATTCTTGACCGAGTCGCAGGTCCGCGGTCATCAGAAATTTCCAAAAGTAGTTGAAAAATCAAAGTTGATTTTTGGGGCTAAACCTTTTTTCCTGAATGGGAGTAATGCCTGAAACCAATTTCCTAAAATGTCAGACCCAACTGATCAGTATTTTTGGAGTTCTGTGCATTTCTCGATTTCAGAATTTTTGACCGAGTCGCAGGTCCGCGGTCATCAGAAATTTCCAAAAGTAGTTGAAAAATCAAAGTTGATTTTTGGGGCTAAACTTTTTCCTGAATGGGACTAATGCCTGGAACCAATTTCCTAAAATGTCAGACCCAACCAATCAGTATTTTTGGAGTTCTATGCATTTCTCGATTTCAGATTTTTAACCGAGTCGCAGGTCCGCGGTCATCAGAAATTTCCAAAAGTAGTTGAAAAATCAAAGTTGATTTTTGGGGCTAAACCTTTTTTCCTGAATGGGACTAATGCCTGGAACCAATTTCCTTAAATTTCACACCCAACCGATCAGTATTTTTAGAGTTCTGTGCATTTCTCGATTTTAGAATTCTTGACCGAGTCGCAGGTCCGCGGTCATCAGAAATTTCCAAAAGTAGTTGAAAAATCAAAGTTGATTTTTTGAGCTAAACCTTTTTTCCTGAATGGGACTAATGCCTGGAACCAATTTCCTTAAATGTCAGACCCAACCGATCAGTATTTTTGGAGTTCTGTGCATTTCTCGATTTCAGAATTTTTGACCGAGTCGCAGGTCCGCGGTCATCAGAAATTTCCAAAAGTAGTTGAAAAATCAAAGTTGATTTTTGGGGCTAAACCTTTTTTCCTGAATGGGACTAATGCCTGGAACCAATTTCCTAAAATGTCAGACCCAACCGATCAGTATTTTTAGAGTTCTGTGCATTTCTCGATTTTAGAATTTTTGACTGAGTTGCAGGTCCGCGGTCATCAGAAATTTCCAAAAGTAGTTGAAAAATCAAAGTTGATTTTTGGGGCTAAACTTTTTTCCTGAATGGGACTAATGCCTGGAACCAATTTCCTTAAATGTCAGACCCAACCGATCAGTATTTTTAGAGTTCTGTGCATTTCTCGATTTCAGAATTTTTGACCGAGTCGCAGGTCCGCGGTCATCAGAAATTTCCAAAAGTAGTTGAAAAATCAAAGTTGATTTTTGGGGCTAAACCTTTTTTCCTGAATGGGACTAATGCTTGAAACCAATTTCCTAAAATGTCAGACCCAACCGATCAGTATTTTTGGAGTTCTATGCATTTCTCGATTTCAGATTTTTAACCGAGTCGCAGTTCCGCGGTCATCAGAAATTTCCAAAAGTAGTTGAAAAATCAAAGTTGATTTTTGGGGCTAAACCTTTTTTCCTGAATGGGACTAATGCCTGGAACCAATTTCCTTAAATTTCACACCCAACCGATCAGTATTTTTAGAGTTCTGTGCATTTCTCGATTTTAGAATTCTTGACCGAGTCGCAGGTCCGCGGTCATCAGAAATTTCCAAAAGTAGTTGAAAAATCAAAGTTGATTTTTTGGGCTAAACCTTTTTTCCTGAATGGGACTAATGCCTGGAACCAATTTCCTTAAATGTCAGACCCAACCGATCAGTATTTTTGGAGTTCTGTGCATTTCTCGATTTCAGAATTTTTGACCGAGTCGCAGGTCCGCGGTCATCAGAAATTTCCAAAAGTAGTTGAAAAATCAAAGTTGATTTTTGGGGCTAAACCTTTTTTCCTGAATGGGACTAATGCCTGGAACCAATTTCCTAAAATGTCAGACCCAACCGATCAGTATTTTTTAGAGTTCTGTGCATTTCTCGATTTTAGAATTCTTGACCGAGTCGCAGGTCCGCGGTCATCAGAAATTTCCAAAAGTGGTTGAAAAATCAAAGTTGATTTTTGGTGCTAAAACTTTTTTCCTGAATGGGACTAATGCCTGAAACCAATTTCCTAAAATGTCAGACCCAACCGATCAGTATTTTTAGAGTTCTGTGCATTTCTCGATTTTATAATTTTTGACCGAGTCGCAGGTCCGCGGTCATCAGAAATTTCCAAAAGTTGTTGAAAAATCAAAGTTGATTTTTGGGGCTAAACCTTTTTTCCTGAATGGGACTAATGCTTGAAACCAATTTCCTAAAATGTCAGACCCAACCGATCAGTATTTTTGGAGTTCTATGCCTTTCTTGATTTCAGATTTTTTACCGAGTCGCAGGTCCGCGGTCATCAGAAATTTCCAAAAGTAGTTGAAAAATCAAAGTTGATTTTTTGGGCTAAACCTTTTTTCCTGAATGGGACTAATGCCTGGAACCAATTTCCTTAAATTTCACACCCAACCGATCAGTATTTTTGGAGTTCTGTGCATTTCTCGATTTCAGAATTTTTGACCGAGTCGCAGGTCCGCGGTCATCAGAAATTTCCAAAAGTAGTTGAAAAATCAAAGTTGATTTTTGGGGCTAAACCTTTTTTCCTGAATGGGACTAATGCCTGAAACCAATTTCCTAAAATTTCAGACCCAACCGATCAGTATTTTTAGAGTTCTGTGCATTTCTCGATTTCTAAATTTTTGACTGAGTTGCAGGTCCGCGGTCATCAGAAATTTCCAAAAGTAGTTGAAAAATCAAAGTTGATTTTTGGGGCTAAACTTTTTTCCTGAATGGGACTAATGCCTGAAACCAATTTCCTTAAATGTCAGACCCAACCGATCAGTATTTTTAGAGTTCTGTGCATTTCTCGATTTCAGAATTTTTGACCGAGTCGCAGGTCCGCGGTCATCAGAAATTTCCAAAAGTAGTTGAAAAATCAAAGTTGATTTTTGGGGCTAAACCTTTTTTCCTGAATGGGGCTAATGCTTGAAACCAATTTCCTAAAATGTCAGACCCAACCGATCAGTATTTTTGGAGTTCTATGCATTTCTCGATTTCAGATTTTTAACCGAGTCGCAGGTCCGCGGTCATCAGAAATTTCCAAAAGTAGTTGAAAAATCAAAGTTGATTTTTGGGGCTAAACCTTTTTTCCTGAATGGGACTAATGCCTGGAACCAATTTCCTTAAATTTCACACCCAACCGATCAGTATTTTTAGAGTTCTGTGCATTTCTCGATTTTAGAATTCTTGACCGAGTCGCAGGTCCGCGGTCATCAGAAATTTCCAAAAGTAGTTGAAAAATCAAAGTTGATTTTTTGGGCTAAACCTTTTTTCCTGAATGGGACTAATGCCTGGAACCAATTTCCTTAAATGTCAGACCCAACCGATCAGTATTTTTGGAGTTCTGTGCATTTCTCGATTTCAGAATTTTTGACCGAGTCGCAGGTCCGCGGTCATCAGAAATTTCCAAAAGTGGTTGAAAAATCAAAGTTGATTTTTGGGGCTAAACCTTTTTTCCTGAATGGGACTAATGCCTGAAACCAATTTCCTAAAATTTCAGACCCAACCGATCAGTATTTTTAGAGTTCTGTGCATTTCTCGATTTTAGAATTCTTGACCGAGTCGCAGGTCCGCGGTCATCAGAAATTTCCAAAAGTAGTTGAAAAATCAAAGTTGATTTTTGGGGCTAAACCTTTTTTCCTGAATGGGACTAATGCCTGGAACCAATTTCCTAAAATGTCAGACCCAACCGATCAGTATTTTTAGAGTTCTGTGCATTTCTCGATTTTAGAATTCTTGACCGAGTCGCAGGTCCGCGGTCATCAGAAATTTCCAAAAGTAGTTGAAAAATCAAAGTTGATTTTTGGGGCTAAACCTTTTTTCCTGAATGGGAGTAATGCCTGAAACCAATTTCCTAAAATGTCAGACCCAACTGATCAGTATTTTTGGAGTTCTGTGCATTTCTCGATTTCAGAATTTTTGACCGAGTCGCAGGTCCGCGGTCATCAGAAATTTCCAAAAGTAGTTGAAAAATCAAAGTTGATTTTTGGGGCTAAACTTTTTCCTGAATGGGACTAATGCCTGGAACCAATTTCCTAAAATGTCAGACCCAACCGATCAGTATTTTTAGAGTTCTGTGCATTTCTCGATTTTAGAATTCTTGACCGAGTCGCAGGTCCGCGGTCATCAGAAATTTCCAAAAGTAGTTGAAAAATCAAAGTTGATTTTTGGGGCTAAACCTTTTTTCCTGAATGGGACTAATGCTTGAAACCAATTTCCTAAAATGTCAGACCCAACCGATCAGTATTTTTGGAGTTCTATGCATTTCTCGATTTCAGATTTTTAACCGAGTCGCAGGTCCGCGGTCATCAGAAATTTCCAAAAGTAGTTGAAAAATCAAAGTTGATTTTTGGGGCTAAACCTTTTTTCCTGAATGGGACTAATGCCTGGAACCAATTTCCTTAAATTTCACACCCAACCGATCAGTATTTTTAGAGTTCTGTGCATTTCTCGATTTTAGAATTCTTGACCGAGTCGCAGGTCCGCGGTCATCAGAAATTTCCAAAAGTAGTTGAAAAATCAAAGTTGATTTTTTGAGCTAAACCTTTTTTCCTGAATGGGACTAATGCCTGGAACCAATTTCCTTAAATGTCAGACCCAACCGATCAGTATTTTTGGAGTTCTGTGCATTTCTCGATTTCAGAATTTTTGACCGAGTCGCAGGTCCGCGGTCATCAGAAATTTCCAAAAGTAGTTGAAAAATCAAAGTTGATTTTTGGGGCTAAACCTTTTTTCCTGAATGGGACTAATGCCTGGAACCAATTTCCTTAAATGTCAGACCCAACCGATCAGTATTTTTAGAGTTCTGTGCATTTCTCGATTTCAGAATTTTTGACCGAGTCGCAGGTCCGCGGTCATCAGAAATTTCCAAAAGTAGTTGAAAAATCAAAGTTGATTTTTGGGGCTAAACCTTTTTTCCTGAATGGGACTAATGCTTGAAACCAATTTCCTAAAATGTCAGACCCAACCGATCAGTATTTTTGGAGTTCTATGCATTTCTCGATTTCAGATTTTTAACCGAGTCGCAGTTCCGCGGTCATCAGAAATTTCCAAAAGTAGTTGAAAAATCAAAGTTGATTTTTGGGGCTAAACCTTTTTTCCTGAATGGGACTAATGCCTGGAACCAATTTCCTTAAATTTCACACCCAACCGATCAGTATTTTTAGAGTTCTGTGCATTTCTCGATTTTAGAATTCTTGACCGAGTCGCAGGTCCGCGGTCATCAGAAATTTCCAAAAGTAGTTGAAAAATCAAAGTTGATTTTTTGGGCTAAACCTTTTTTCCTGAATGGGACTAATGCCTGGAACCAATTTCCTTAAATGTCAGACCCAACCGATCAGTATTTTTGGAGTTCTGTGCATTTCTCGATTTCAGAATTTTTGACCGAGTCGCAGGTCCGCGGTCATCAGAAATTTCCAAAAGTAGTTGAAAAATCAAAGTTGATTTTTGGGGCTAAACCTTTTTTCCTGAATGGGACTAATGCTTGAAACCAATTTCCTAAAATGTCAGACCCAACCGATCAGTATTTTTGGAGTTCTATGCATTTCTCGATTTCAGATTTTTAACCGAGTCGCAGTTCCGCGGTCATCAGAAATTTCCAAAAGTAGTTGAAAAATCAAAGTTGATTTTTGGGGCTAAACCTTTTTTCCTGAATGGGACTAATGCCTGGAACCAATTTCCTTAAATTTCACACCCAACCGATCAGTATTTTTAGAGTTCTGTGCATTTCTCGATTTTAGAATTCTTGACCGAGTCGCAGGTCCGCGGTCATCAGAAATTTCCAAAAGTAGTTGAAAAATCAAAGTTGATTTTTGGGGCTAAACCTTTTTTCCTGAATGGGAGTAATGCCTGAAACCAATTTCCTAAAATGTCAGACCCAACTGATCAGTATTTTTGGAGTTCTGTGCATTTCTCGATTTCAGAATTTTTGACCGAGTCGCAGGTCCGCGGTCATCAGAAATTTCCAAAAGTAGTTGAAAAATCAAAGTTGATTTTTGGGGCTAAACTTTTTCCTGAATGGGACTAATGCCTGGAACCAATTTCCTAAAATGTCAGACCCAACCGATCAGTATTTTTAGAGTTCTGTGCATTTCTCAATTTTAGAATTCTTGATCGAGTCACAGGTCCGCGGTCATCAGAAATTTCCAAAAGTAGTTGAAAAATCAAAGTTGATTTTTGGGGCTAAACTTTTTTCCTGAATGGGACTAATGCCTGGAACCAATTTCCTAAAATGTCAGACCCAACCGATCAGTATTTTTAGAGTTCTGTGCATTTCTCGATTTTAGAATTCTTGACCGAGTCGCAGGTCCGCGGTCATCAGAAATTTCCAAAAGTGGTTGAAAAATCAAAGTTGATTTTTGGGGCTAAACCTTTTTTCCTGAATGGGACTAATGCTTGAAACCAATTTCCTAAAATGTCAGACCCAACCGATCAGTATTTTTAGAGTTCTGTGCATTTCTCGATTTCTAAATTTTTGACTGAGTTGCAGGTCCGCGGTCATCAGAAATTTCCAAAAGTAGTTGAAAAATCAAAGTTGATTTTTGGGGCTAAACTTTTTTCCTGAATGGGACTAATGCCTGGAACCAATTTCCTTAAATGTCAGACCCAACCGATCAGTATTTTTGGAGTTCTGTGCATTTCTCGATTTTAGAATTCTTGACCGAGTCGCAGGTCCGCGGTCATCAGAAATTTCCAAAAGTAGTTGAAAAATCAAAGTTGATTTTTGGGGCTAAACCTTTTTTCCTGAATGGGAGTAATGCCTGAAACCAATTTCCTAAAATGTCAGACCCAACTGATCAGTATTTTTGGAGTTCTGTGCATTTCTCGATTTCAGAATTTTTGACCGAGTCGCAGGTCCGCGGTCATCAGAAATTTCCAAAAGTAGTTGAAAAATCAAAGTTGATTTTTGGGGCTAAACTTTTTCCTGAATGGGACTAATGCCTGGAACCAATTTCCTAAAATGTCAGACCCAACCGATCAGTATTTTTAGAGTTCTGTGCATTTCTCGATTTTAGAATTCTTGATCGAGTCACAGGTCCGCGGTCATCAGAAATTTCCAAAAGTAGTTGAAAAATCAAAGTTGATTTTTGGGGCTAAACTTTTTTCCTGAATGGGACTAATGCCTGGAACCAATTTCCTAAAATGTCAGACCCAACCGATCAGTATTTTTAGAGTTCTGTGCATTTCTCGATTTTAGAATTCTTGACCGAGTCGCAGGTCCGCGGTCATCAGAAATTTCCAAAAGTGGTTGAAAAATCAAAGTTGATTTTTGGGGCTAAACCTTTTTTCCTGAATGGGACTAATGCTTGAAACCAATTTCCTAAAATGTCAGACCCAACCGATCAGTATTTTTAGAGTTCTGTGCATTTCTCGATTTCTAAATTTTTGACTGAGTTGCAGGTCCGCGGTCATCAGAAATTTCCAAAAGTAGTTGAAAAATCAAAGTTGATTTTTGGGGCTAAACTTTTTTCCTGAATGGGACTAATGCCTGGAACCAATTTCCTTAAATGTCAGACCCAACCGATCAGTATTTTTAGAGTTCTGTGCATTTCTCGATTTCAGAATTTTTGACCGAGTCGCAGGTCCGCGGTCATCAGAAATTTCCAAAAGTAGTTGAAAAATCAAAGTTGATTTTTGGGGCTAAACTTTTTCCCTGAATGGGACTAATGCCTGGAACCAATTTCCTAAAATTTCAGACCCAACCGATCAGTATTTTTAGAGTTCTGTGCATTTCTCGATTTCTAAATTTTTGACTGAGTTGCAGGTCCGCGGTCATCAGAAAGTTGATTTTTGGGGCTAAACCGTTTTCCTGAATGGGACTAATGCCTGAAACCAATTTCCTAAAATGTCAGACCCAACCGATCAGTATTTTTGGAGTTCTATGCCTTTCTTGATTTCAGATTTTTTACCGAGTCGCAGGTCCGCGGTCATCAGAAATTTCCAAAAGTAGTTGAAAAATCAAAGTTGATTTTTTGGGCTAAACCTTTTTTCCTGAATGGGACTAATGCCTGGAACCAATTTCCTTAAATTTCACACCCAACCGATCAGTATTTTTGGAGTTCTGTGCATTTCTCGATTTCAGAATTTTTGACCGAGTCGCAGGTCCGCGGTCATCAGAAATTTCCAAAAGTAGTTGAAAAATCAAAGTTGATTTTTGGGGCTAAACCTTTTTTCCTGAATGGGACTAATGCCTGAAACCAATTTCCTAAAATTTCAGACCCAACCGATCAGTATTTTTAGAGTTCTGTGCATTTCTCGATTTCTAAATTTTTGACTGAGTTGCAGGTCCGCGGTCATCAGAAAGTTGATTTTTGGGGCTAAACCTTTTTCCTGAATGGGACTAATGCCTGAAACCAATTTCCTTAAATTTCAGACCCAACCGATCAGTATTTTTAGAGTTCTGTGCATTTCTCGATTTCTAAATTTTTGACCGAGTCGCAGGTCCGCGGTCATCAGAAATTTCCAAAAGTGGTTGAAAAATCAAAGTTGATTTTTGGGGCTAAACCTTTTTTCCTGAATGTGACTAATGCCTGGAACCAATTTCCTTAAATTTCACACCCAACCGATCAGTATTTTTGGAGTTCTGTGCATTTCTCGATTTCAGAATTTTTGACCGAGTCGCAGGTCCGCGGTCATCAGAAATTTCCAAAAGTAGTTGAAAAATCAAAGTTGATTTTTGGGGCTAAACCTTTTTTCCTGAATGGGACTAATGCCTGGAACCAATTTCCTAAAATGTCAGACCCAACCGATCAGTATTTTTAGAGTTCTGTGCATTTCTCGATTTTAGAATTCTTGACCGAGTCGCAGGTCCGAGGTCATCAGAAATTTCCAAAAGTAGTTGAAAAATCAAAGTTGATTTTTGGGGCTAAACCTTTTTTCCTGAATGGGAGTAATGCCTGAAACCAATTTCCTAAAATGTCAGACCCAACTGATCAGTATTTTTGGAGTTCTGTGCATTTCTCGATTTCAGAATTTTTGACCGAGTCGCAGGTCCGCGGTCATCAGAAATTTCCAAAAGTAGTTGAAAAATCAAAGTTGATTTTTGGGGCTAAACTTTTTCCTGAATGGGACTAATGCCTGGAACCAATTTCCTAAAATGTCAGACCCAACCGATCAGTATTTTTAGAGTTCTGTGCATTTCTCGATTTTAGAATTCTTGATCGAGTCACAGGTCCGCGGTCATCAGAAATTTCCAAAAGTAGTTGAAAAATCAAAGTTGATTTTTGGGGCTAAACTTTTTTCCTGAATGGGACTAATGCCTGGAACCAATTTCCTAAAATGTCAGACCGAACCGATCAGTATTTTTAGAGTTCTGTGCATTTCTCGATTTTAGAATTCTTGACCGAGTCGCAGGTCCGCGGTCATCAGAAATTTCCAAAAGTGGTTGAAAAATCAAAGTTGATTTTTGGGGCTAAACCTTTTTTCCTGAATGGGACTAATGCTTGAAACCAATTTCCTAAAATGTCAGACCCAACCGATCAGTATTTTTAGAGTTCTGTGCATTTCTCGATTTCTAAATTTTTGACTGAGTTGCAGGTCCGCGGTCATCAGAAATTTCCAAAAGTAGTTGAAAAATCAAAGTTGATTTTTGGGGCTAAACTTTTTTCCTGAATGGGACTAATGCCTGGAACCAATTTCCTTAAATGTCAGACCCAACCGATCAGTATTTTTAGAGTTCTGTGCATTTCTCGATTTCAGAATTTTTGACCGAGTCGCAGGTCCGCGGTCATCAGAAATTTCCAAAAGTAGTTGAAAAATCAAAGTTGATTTTTGGGGCTAAACTTTTTTCCTGAATGGGACTAATGCCTGGAACCAATTTCCTAAAATTTCAGACCCAACCGATCAGTATTTTTAGAGTTCTGTGCATTTCTCGATTTCTAAATTTTTGACTGAGTTGCAGGTCCGCGGTCATCAGAAAGTTGATTTTTGGGGCTAAACCTTTTTCCTGAATGGGACTAATGCCTGAAACCAATTTCCTAAAATGTCAGACCCAACCGATCAGTATTTTTGGAGTTCTATGCCTTTCTTGATTTCAGATTTTTTACCGAGTTGCAGGTCCGCGGTCATCAGAAATTTCCAAAAGTAGTTGAAAAATCAAAGTTGATTTTTTGGGCTAAACCTTTTTTCCTGAATGGGACTAATGCCTGGAACCAATTTCCTAAAATGTCAGACCCAACCGATCAGTATTTTTAGAGTTCTGTGCATTTCTCGATTTTAGAATTCTTGACCGAGTCGCAGGTCCGCGGTCATCAGAAATTTCCAAAAGTGGTTGAAAAATCAAAGTTGATTTTTGGGGCTAAAACTTTTTTCCTGAATGGGACTAATGCCTGAAACCAATTTCCTAAAATGTCAGACCCAACTGATCAGTATTTTTGGAGTTCTGTGCATTTCTCGATTTTATAATTTTTGACCGAGTCGCAGGTCCGCGGTCATCAGAAATTTCCAAAAGTAGTTGAAAAATCAAAGTTGAGTTTTGGGGCTAAACTTTTTTCCTGAATGGGACTAATGCCTGGAACCAATTTCCTAAAATGTCAGACCCAACCGATCAGTATTTTTAGAGTTCTGTGCATTTCTCGATTTTAGAATTCTTGACCGACTCGGACCTCCGCTGTCATCAGAAATTTCCCAAAGTGGTTGAAAAATCAAAGTTGATTTTTGGGGCTAAACTTTTTTCCTGAATGGGACTAATGCCTAAAACCAATTTCCTAAAATGTCAGACCCAACTGATCAGTATTTTTGGAGTTCTGTGCATTTCTCGATTTCTACATTTTTAACCGAGTCGCAGGTCCGCGGTCATCAGAAATTTCCAAAAGTGGTTGAAAAATCAAAGTTGATTTTTGGGGCTAAACCTTTTTTCCTGAATGAGACTAATGCCTGAAACCAATTTCCTAAAATTTCAGACCCAACCGATCAGTATTTTTAGAGTTCTGTGCATTTCTCGATTTTATAATTTTTGACCGAGTCGCAGGTCCGTGGTCATCAGAAATTTCCAAAAGTGGTTGAAAAATCAAAGTTGATTTTTGGGGCTAAACCTTTTTTCCTGAATGGGACTAATGCTTGAAACCAATTTCTTAAAATGTCAGACCCAACCAATCAGTATTTTTGGAGTTCTATGCATTTCTCGATTTCAGATTTTTGACCGAGTCGCAGGTCCGCGGTCATCAGAAATTTCCAAAAGTAGTTGAAAAATCAAAGTTGATTTTTTGGGCTAAACCTTTTTTCCTGAATGGGACTAATGCCTGGAACCAATTTCCTTAAATGTCAGACCCAACCGATCAGTATTTTTGGAGTTCTGTGCATTTCTCAATTTCAGAATTTTTGACCGAGTCGCAGGTCCGCCGGTCATCAGAAATTTCCAAAAGTGGTTGAAAAATCAAAGTTGATTTTTTGGGCTAAACCTTTTTTCCTGAATGGGAGTAATGCCTGGAACCAATTTCCTAAAATTTCAGACCCAACCGATCAGTATTTTTGGAGTTCTGTGCATTTCTCGATTACAGAATTTTTGACCGAGTCGACAGGTCCGCGGTCATCAGAAATTTCCAAAAGTTGTTGAAAAATCAAAGGTGATTTTTGGGGCTAAACCTTTTTTCCTGAATGGGACTAATGCCTGGAAAATTCTGAAATCGAGAAATGCACAGAACTCCTCAAATATTGATTGGTTGGGTCTGAAATTTTGGGAAGTTGGTTCGAGGTACGAGTCCCATTCAGAAAAAAAGATTCAGCCCAAAAAATCAACTTTGATTTTTCAACCACTTTTGGAAATTCCTGATGACCTGTCGACTCGGTCAAAAATTCAGAAATCAAGAAATGCACAGAACTAAAAAATACTGATCGGTTCGTTTTTACATTTTTTGAAGTTGGTTCCAGGCACGAGTTCTATTTAGGAAAAACAATTGAGCTAAAAATGTAATTTGTTTAATTTTTTTACCCTTTTTGGAAATTTCTGATGGAATTTGGATTCTACCTATTGCCAAACTGATGAAATGCTGAGCCAATTGGAGAAAATTCAAAAAAAGCCAATTTTCTCTCATAAACTGACCAAAATGAGTTGAAATGTCAAAACTTGGTTTCTTGCCTAGTCTTATCCTAAAGGAAACATATCGTACATTTTGGAGAAATTTGATTTTAGGGCTAAAAAGTTACTTTTTAGAGGGTGCTAGCTTATACCAAGCATTAGAAATTCTTGGGACATTTCAACTCATTTCGGCAAGTTTATAAAGGGGAAAAAATTTGCTATTGTTTTGGAATTTTTGGGAATTTGCTCAGAATTTCAAAAGTTTGGCAAAGTTTATTTTGGACAGCTGTAATTGCAAGATCATCTTTATACATCTCATTTGAGATGTTTTTCGCAACGCAAAATAGGAATGGTAAAGGATACATACCCTTTAATACACATCAGTGCTTTAGAACTCTTCCTGAAAGTTCTTTTTGTTTTAACCCTAGGCATTCACTTGGGGGGTACAGTACACTGTGCTACAAAATACTACTCAATTCTCATAGGCCAGCGTTTACTCAAGTAGTATATTGTAGTATTCGGTGACGCAAGGGTTTAAGACCTACTATATGTATAACCAAAGTTTAATTCTCTAAAAAAGATCAGTATCTTGATTATGAATTACAAGAAACCAAATTCGTGCTAAATATTGTCATTTTCTATCCATCATTATTTATAATTAACGGACGAGAGAAAGATGCTAATTAAATATTTAAATTTCGCACTTACTCCAGGTCCCCCCCCCCCCCCCCCCCCCCCCCCCCCTGCTGCCGTCAGCCTTGACGTCATCCATACTAAACTCAGATTTGGAATTGAAATAGTGGGCTTACATGACCCATACAGAGACAAAGTTAATTCAACATGTATTCTGTGTATTAATACCGCGTACAACGATCGGACTACACGCGCAATAAATGCATAATGCAGGACATGCAAATGGGCGTGACGTACACTTTTTCAGCTGATAGGATTTTCAAAATGTTCTACTAGGTCTTAAAAGTCAGTTTTGTTGCCAGAAACTCTGTTTTCAAAGCTTCGTTTGTGCTAGCTTTTGTAATACAAGTTAAGCTGCTGTACATAATCAGGCCAAAGAACAAACACCACATAAATACCTTCAAGTTCACAATTCCCTTAAAATGTTTTAATGTATTCCGCAGAGAGGTGGAGTTTCTATTTACACACTTCTATTCACAAATTCTAAAACTTTACAAAATAATACACACTAGTCAATACGGTCATTTTACAATGCATCTTTCTGCGTGAAAGGAAAAAAAAACAGTACAACAAGTGAGGTCTTCTACCCTGAGAACAATAAAAGAACCAATTAAAACACAAACAGTCATAGACAATATACATGTACACAATTTTTCAAATTGGCAAATGCAGCAACAGGTTCAATCAGGAGGGGGGGGAGGGGGAGGTTTGCGATCAGATGAAATTAAATTGATTTCTGTAACTTTGAGCCATTATTTGACAAAATACCCAATCCCAACTGCAGTTGCAGTCTCTTAAAACCCAGTCACAACATGGGTTAGAATCCCCCTCCCCTCAATAACGCCAACAAGTACAAAGTGCTTTTAGCACACAACATTTTACATAAATATTTAAAAAAATCCCAAGTAAAGGGAATTTGTCAGCAGAAAAGATAAGATATACACCAGTCTACCTACAAATATTTGCGTGTGCAATCCAGATTTTATGCAGTTGATTCATAATTACATGACCCACTACAAGCTGTTCAACAGAAATGACCGAATTACTACAAAGACAAATTCACCGGCGGTCCATGCAGAGGAATACTAATTTTGTCACCAGGTAAAATGGTGTGTTGCGGTGGCTGCATGTTGGTCTCTATACGCCCATCGATAGGGCAGCCAGCCATTTTGCCCTCTGCAATATCAATGCATGACCAAGCAGAATTTCACAACATATCCCATTGTATGGAATAAAAAACTACTTATGCACTCCACCTGTGCCATTCTTATTTGTGTGAGTCGAGTGCACTTCAGATTTATCAGTGCAATTATTTTTCAAGCCTGATTGTAAGCCTAAATTTGTTTTGCAGAAGCATCACAGAAGAAGCCCGAGTTTAAAAAAAGTCACAATGACATAATAGTACTCAATTGCTGTTTTTACATGTGAATTAAATTATTTATTAATGCGAGTGATCAGCTTCCACCAAAATCTAACCTGTTTCTAAGCTCTTTACCACCCTGGGGGCAATGATCGGGCCTGCAGGAAGTGTTCAGAGTGTTGAGTAGACATGGCACTGAATACTATCTGCCCCGTGAACAATGCACCATTCAACGTATTGTACTCGCTCTACCTGCAGTGGCTTTACTTTCCACTGCATTTAGAATTGCTGTGTAAGTGCCAACTCATTTAATATACTGGCAGTCGATTCAGCATACTATTAGCCCTTTACAAGACAATGGTGGCGGCAGACATACCGGTCCTTTATATTTAAAAGTGAAATGCACAAAATCTGATCAAAAATTCACCTTTCAAAATTCCATAGGATCACCTGAGTTGATTTGTACAAGTCAAATCACAAGTAGACAAAGGAATGCCTTTGTCGCAGTTCATTTCAACAGCTTGTGACTTGAATCTAAGGGAGAGGATGACATGTGAGTTTGCAGAGTCATTACATTATTTTGGGAAAATGACGAGCTGAAGGGCTTGCAATAGTCATTCTAAATAGTCATTTAAAAAAAAAATTATGCATGCACAAAGCTTAAAATTGCAAACAAAAATCTCTTGGCAAAGTTATATATTAAAAACTGTTATACGCATATCGTCGTGGATTTTTATCCAAGTAAAATAAATAAATATCACGCAAGTTGTGTACTATATAGTATTAATCATGGCTACTCGGTAAAATATCAACTGAAGGAACCTGTGTAATTGTTCTTGTACTTTTCCTATGTGCAGTATGCTCGAAGTCTGGTGCACGATATGGGGCAGAGGGAACCCCCCCCCCCCCCTCTTTTGTGTTGGTCATTGTGTTCCCGGAATCTCAGGAATTCTTTTCAGATCTCTAGGGGGTACCCCTGTGCCACATATCGTGCTGGGTATAAAATTAACTATTAGAATTAAGAATAAGAATTTTAAAAATGAAGTTAAATATTCCAATGCAGGTGGGCACGTATACTAGAAAACTCCCATTCTATGCTGCATAGACTGTATTCACTGAATGTTTGGAAGATTTTGATCAACAAATCTGGAGGATCAACAACTGTGAAGATTTATGATCACAGAGTTATGCATGCATCTATGTATGTACAACACAGTACCATTCACTAATACCTTATACCAGCTTATAAAAATTGATAACTTTTTTGATCCACACACGATGAACGTGATGTGAAACACAAGACAAACAGGCAGAAGAACATCCTAGTTCAAAGACAAAAGTTTAACTCTGAAACTGGTAAATATAATGCTGAGAACTCTTATTCAATTCCATAAACACTGATGGCTGGGCCCAATTTCATAGGGCTGCTAAGCACATGATTTTCTGTTCACAGTCTCCACCAATTTCAGAGAGACCATAAACATGAGTTTGCCAGCTTCAGAGGCAGAAGTTGCTTTAACAGTGACACAACAATCTCCATGCACGTGCAGGCATTAGCACAAAATGACCTTGAAACAGTGCTTTCATAAGCGATTTTTTTCCCTCATAAAATTAGCACAACTTTTCTGCTACCTGCTAAGCAACTCCACAAAACTGGGCCCAGCTCTCACCGTGGCAGATTGTAAGCAGCAATAGTAAATTATTATAGAATATGGCCATAGCAAAAAAAGCATAGTAATGTAATTAGTACTCATCTATACCTTTAATGTTGATCTTGTACACTGCCCCTAAACTACAGAAAGATTGGGGAGGAGGGATGTACCTCTTCAAAGAGACTTTAGTGTAATGAATGAAAGGTTTGCGGAAATACTTCTCAAATGAGAGAATGGTTCTGAAAAGAACCAGAGCTAAAACTCAGAACCATTCTCTCATTTGAGAAATATTTCCACATGGTGTTTCCGCAAACCTTTCATTCATTAGTATCTCCGCCATGCAAAGCCACAAATCTTACTTACTTAGACTTTAATGTAGGTCATATTTATCAGCAAACGAGGGGTTGTTGTTATAACGCCATTTGTAGAGGTGCAGAAACTGAAAAGCGACTCAAGTTATTTCTTTGATTCATAAAATGGCATCTTTACAATACGAAAAAGTACTAAAAATTCACTTCAGTAAATGTGAGATCACATCTGTTATACCCCCCAAAAATGGCATCATTACAAAGCCTTTGTTTGCTCAAAATATTAAACAATGCAATATATTGCATCAGCCAACTCCATCTTTGAAGTCACTTGTGCACACGTACACCAACCAACCGCTGGTTGTGGTATGGATAAGCGTCCTCAAAACAGCCTGCCAAATTCATCAACAACAACTTTCTCATTTAAGAAAATAAAACGGTTTGCTACTCTCAAATTCTACTCCAGGGGCCAATTTCATAAAGCTGTTAAGCACAAAAATTTGCTTAGCATGAAAATGCTTCCTTGATAAAAACTGGATTACCAACCAGATTTTCATGTGTGGAATATTGCTCTTGACTGGCATTCAGCTGCTGTTTGCTTAGCATGAAAATTACATGGACTTTTGGCGGGTAACCTGTTTTTACTAAGCAAGACATTTTCATGCTAAGCAAATTGTTGTGCTTAACAGCTTTATGAAATTGGCCCCTGGCCAGAGGGAGCAATTGCTTAGTAGTGCTTATGAGATGCAGAGTTGTTAATCAGTCATCACAAGTCATGTAACAAAAGCATTCCTTTGTCATTGTTCATCCCATGTAGCTTGTGATCTGCCTTTATTTCCATGAGGTATGCAGGTATGGAGAATTTAATCTAGGGGTAATTGAAAATGGACAAGGAGCAATTCCAGCAAGGTCTATATAGTTAAAGGATCATTACATATTGTCTGAATGCGGTACAAATGGCCCAATTATTTTTTTTGTCAGTACCAACATTAATACCATCTGGCTGTAATCTTTCTATACAGGTCAGTGCATACAGTTTTGTCACAGCAATATTCGTGTGGTAGACTGCCCGTGAGTATCAAATTGCGGCATCACGAATCCCCCAGTTCTCTGGATGATTAATTTCTCAGTGAACAATGAGGAATTAAACCTTTACTCTCCAGGTGTTGTGAAAAATCGTATTGAAATTGGAGGATTCAGGACTGTTAGGGTTAAAGCATTCCAAGCCAGACCTTCATTGTCCAGGTGTGGCATCGATTGAGGTACTGCTGTATTTCTTGGCGGTACCACGATCTGTACCTCAAACCTTACCGGCTTGAATAAATGAATCATCATGAGGTCAAAACTTGAGCTTGAAGCCCATTAAAGCCCATGTTACTTGCCCCAACTTTCTCCAGGGTGCCGCCTAAGGTTGCTCAATGGTCACAACTTCCACCGCCTGTGTGGCTAATGGCACTGCCACGGACTGTGACTGTGACTGTGACTGCCTTTGCTGCTGCTGCTGTATCTGACCGCTCGCTGTCACCAGGCTGGACGGCACTACCACCTGTTGGATATGCTGGCCTTGCACCATAGACGTGGGCTGGGTCTGGACCACGGCTACGGTTTGGACGGGGAGCTGGGTGTGGACTTGCCCGCCGTGCTGCTGCATGCTGTTCACCATGCTCTGGTACATGGAGGCCGGGATCACAATACCTGCAGAATACGACATTCGTAGATTGATCCTCTTATGTTCTTATGACCGACTTTCAATAAGACCACATTTATCACAGTACAGAAAAACAGTTACTTGCACCACTCACAAATTTATACAAAAATGGGTTGAACTGCTAGGTGTTCTACCAGAAATTGAAAGACGACTAAATGTTCTGCGTTGTGATGCTGAATAGTTAGATCCTGGTGCAACAGCATAACACAAGTCTCCAGAGTTGGGCTGAGTATATGTCAGAAGTATCTACTGGTTTTGGATGTCACGTGCACCAAATGGAAAGTATGAGCAGCCACTATTTGTCAAACACTAGCCGATGTTGCATGGTAACCTATGCACAAAATATCCTTGGTACCAGGCAAAAGTGGCGAGTGGTTGACAAATGCTGTTCAAACTTGCTCCAAAATTTAAAAAAGAGGAAATTCCAATCTTTACAAGACTTTGTACAGTGTTTTTCAATTTTCAATGGCATGAGTGTGAAGTGAAAAACGAGAAAATCAGCTGATCCGAAGAAAAGTTGCATGCCTGATCCTTAGTGTACCTTGTGTTGTCCCGTCACCAATGTTGCTTATCGTCCCCATGGTCTCTCCGTTGCTGGACAACATGATGTGGGTTCCCTCGGCCAGTGTGGCTTCGGCTAAGGTCGTTACGCCGTGGGCCGCCGCCTCACTGTTCATCTCTATCGAGACAGGGGTGGCCTGCGGTGCCTGGGGGAGGGTGGTTGTAGTGACCACGGTGCCAGCCTGCGAGGCGGCCACATCGGCCAGGGTCTGGACAGCCTGAGTGGCCTGTTGACCGGGCTGAACCGGCAGGTGGTGCAGCTGGACGTGCTGGATCTGACCCATCTGCTGTACTTGTTGGACCTGCTGAACTTGCTGCATAACACAACCAACAAAACGCACGAATCAACAATGAATGATCGTTTCCATTCTAAGGTCCCATTTTTAATTTATACATCACTTTCCAAATGGCAACTTCATGAAAACTGTGAAAATTATATTTATTCTGCATATCACTGGATACATTGTTACAAACTACTTCAGAATCCAAAGAGTTTGCAATCCAAATGTAGAATTGTACTAGAAGGAAAATATGGTGCATCAGCATAACATATATGTCTCCAAATCTGGATTGAGTACGTCAGAAGGATCAATTGAGAAAATTACATCATTTGCACCAATTTATCGGTCTTACATCTGCTTCCGTTTCTTTTCAAAGTGAACAAAGAAACTTGAAGGAGCGGGATGCGACCCCCGGAATACCGTACCGGCGCTCTACCAACTGAGCTATCTTGCCCTATGTTGGCGGTCTCCTAAGAATTTAGGTCGTACACTCTATGCACAACGCTAACCACGATGGGAAACTGGCCAACACTGTCCGTTTATCGTACGGTGGTAAGCGTGCGTGATGCACTTTGTGTGGCGGGCGATGAACCTCGTGTTGTGGCAGGAAATGTCGGGGAAACACGCTGCGGTGTACGAGCGGTACAACCTCAAAATAAATTCATGAACACGGAAAATGCATACACAGACAAAAGAGATCAAGTTCTGTGAATTAACGTGCAGAAATCTTCTTTCTCTATCAATTTTTTTTGGCCTAATTATTCATCCAAACTTTTGACAATCGGAACACCGCGATCGCGCCGCGCGTGTTCTGACCAAAGTCATAGCGCCGCCTGCAGGGGGCGCGTTTCCTCGTACATGAACATCGATGCGTATTGTGAGGCGCGAACGTGCAAGTACTGAGAAAAAGAAAGTTATCAGTTGACTGCACGTAAACGTTGCCGGACATGTACATACTCCTGCTGTACATGTATATGTACGAATACACACATTTAATCTTGCGGTGGGGGTGTTGATGCTTGAAGTATCGGCATACTCCGAAACTGGACCAGATTCAGTTTGTGTTCAAAGTATGTGCATATGCTGCACGTTTTGTGTGCATGTGATTCTGTACGATCGCCAACGTGTTGTGCAGCAAGATTTTATGAAGGGCTGGTATGACATAAAGGATTGTACGTAGTGGCTGTGTTTTGCAAAAAGGGCACGGCGGCCAAGGTAAACATGGGGCAAGGCAAAACTGGCCGTGAAGACGGAGATTTTTTGTGGGGCACCTCGGCCAGTATTAAAGAAGGCAACAACGGCACTGGCCGTCGTGGCCGTCGTTCATTTCAAGCCCTGTATATTAAATTATTAGAGTGCTCCATGTAACTCCCCATTCCATTTCGTAGATGCTATGAAGTAGTCCTATGTGCTGTAACAATTGATAGGTGCGTAGGGTTGTTCATTTTCGAATAATTTAGTATTAGATTATTTGAACATTCGGATATTCGATACTCGCTGATCAAGTTTTTTTTCACGCGTCGGCTGCAACTGCATGCCGCGCCGGTAAAAAGTTGCACGCAAAGCATGCTGGTGTTTTACGTGCAGTGATCGATATTATGGACCGCCCAATCAACATCATTACGGGTACAAATAATGTTCTAATAAGAAGAAACCAAAATTAGACCCTGTGTTTTTGTGGTAATTATTTTATAAGTGTCAAGGGTTTATGGGCAGAAACAATAAACCTCCGTCCACAAAAAGTTACCGTTGACAAAAATGCGGCATAACTTTTCTATTAAAGGGCAAGTAAAACGCAGAGTAAAATTTGGACTTTTTTGACTTTTCTGATAGTTTATGCCTCCCCAAAACTAATATAACAAGTTTCATGAGTCTGAAAAAACAAACTAAAATTGTTTTTGAGCCTTTTCCTTCTGAGCAACTTTGACTCGATTCAGAAACGGCCGAGGTCAACTGCGTGCCGTATCGCGTGAGTGATGACGTACACGTGTAGAAACATATGACGTCACTGTATTATACGACAATGTTTTACGCAGAGTCTGTACATATTTTTTTGTCTAAGGCTAGTATTACTTGCTGTGCTTTTTGCACATGATTCAGGTGTAACACCACGGTGAACATATTTTAAAGAGTTGACATCTTTGTGAAATACATTTTAAATAGGGGTTGTAGGCTTGTTCTTGCTGAAAAGTTAATTAACTTTGAGTCATACTTTCCTTTGTTTGCAGTCGGCTTTTATTGGGACCTGCGCGGTGAGTTGTGTGTGAGCTGATACTATACTCTAGTCTGGTGACTTTGCTTATGCAGCCCTCATAAGGACCCGCACCTTCTCAGAACTGTACACACAATTTCTGTTATAAGGTACCAGACTCAATCGCATGTAGACTATTTACGGTACGTGTACATGCTTTCTCGATGTGCGCGGCTGCCTCCCAGCATGTTGAGTCAAGCGAGCGTGGACAGGGAGGACGGGGCTCTGGCTGCTCGAGCCGGCAACCGCAGGGAACGTCGTCGTGGTCTGGGGCGCGTGAGTCCGGGACAGGGTTGGAATGTTCGGTGCCTTGAGAGTTGGAATGGCTCCTGCCTTCAAACCCAGCTGAGTTTTCATACCAACACTATCATCAATACAGTATTTGGCGAAATGTTCTGAACATATTTTCGACCATTTCGACAGACGAAAATCAGATCTTGTATTGTCTACAAAGCGGACCCACTGTCGCCTTTGAACTCCAGGGAATCGCAGGAAGGTCAGGTCAGAATTTTTGTCGCTGTTCCTTGTGCAACCCCCAACTACACACGATCGAGGCATAATGATTATCTCCGAACCATGCTCATACTGAAATAATATCAAAATTAGACAAAATAAACGGGAATGCGGAGGAGTTATGTCAACAAAAAATCTTAGAGCAGCATCAACTCCATGTACGTACGTGCATGTGCGATACGCGATATAGTGTTTGGCTAGTATCAACCGACTCTACACGTGTACGTCACGGGGTCACATACATACATTTACATACATACTGAGCTTTCGCGAAACGGGATAAATGGTTCAGAAGAACCCTTTTTTTTATAAAAAAATCCCTCTCGTCTGCAAACTAATCTCCATCAATTAAAAGGGTATTTAAACTATCAGAAAAGTCCAAATTTTACTCGCCGTTTCACTTGCCCTTTAAAATGGCATCAGTCTTATTTGTACGTGCATATATATTTTTTCAAATATTCGGTATATTCAGGACAGCCCTATAGGTGTGTGCTTCAGATTTACTTTATCTGAATATTTCATGTGGCCACTCTGCATACGTCTCCCTCTTGTATTTGTAAACATCCTGAAAGAGAGTGTTGCTTTATTTGCGTTACAGCTATGAATGCACATTTATTTGGTGCATTTATCACGCTTAATAAATATGAAACTGCGATTACCATATCACAACCTGCACGCACAGAGTGCCGCGATACGAAAGCAGTCCATGCCGTACAACGCGCGGGCGTGCCCGGCCAACTGACAGCTCCATGCACGGTGCGTCACCGTAACACGTTGGCGACACGTGGAATTATCCACACAGCCGTTTATCACGCACAGCACTCAACCACTGGTCCACTTCTTGTCGCAATTTGTCAAAAGTTTTGATTGAAACACATCCTGATTTTGACTATCCTTGTTGGTCCGATTCTTTGTTGGTTATCGCCGGGATTTTATGAACAAATCTTGTCGAGTGCGCCTACGAAATTCCAGAATCTTTTTGTAATTTGTTGCATCCAAGCATGCGTGTCTGGCTACAGATTCTACACACGGGAATTCTTCACTTCACACAAAATAACGATGGCGAAACCTGACTTTGAATTATGGTGTTGCATGAATAAACATCCCCCAACAATGGACCAACTCTGCGCAATACGCAGGCGCAGACGGTTTTCCCCCATGATCGAGACATGTACATGTACTTATTTTGCCGCATGCGCACATACTCCCGGCCGAACATCGACAAGATGTACACGATCTTTGAGTATACGCCTAGTTTCACGTTTAGGCTAGGCTACCGCTACTGGGAATTCCGGACGCCCGGTCGGCAATTCCCACTATTATGATCGGAAATCGATATCGTACAATTAATTTGTCTTCCTCTACCTAATAAAATGTTATGGCTTTCGAAAATAGTGGGACCCGCGAACCGAAGGCATTTTTTTTGGCCCAATTTATTACTGTTAAGAGAGTCGTGGTTTGTCTTGGGTTGTCACTGTTGGGCGCAATCGGTCTATGTGCGCGATCGGTTGATCGTGCTGCACTATCAGTCGATTCTGACGGATATCTTGGACTTTACTTACCTTAAAAAAAAAATCCTCTAGATCCCTGAATTAGAAAAAAATGTGTTCGACTGGTGGCAGCGCAATCGGCCCATAGCGTTACGATCTACCAATAGCGCAGCACGATCGACCGCTCGCGCCCAACATCAACACTTGCGTTTTTAGGGCACTCTTTATGTTGATTAAATCGATTATATCGGATCGGATCCGACATCGGCCGATGTTCCAAAAAAAACATTGGTCATCAAATCGGCAGGCAAATCCAATATCGGTTGAACCTTACTGACAAGTGAGTGCACTGTTAATTTTATTGGTCAATACACCAAGGGGGCGGTGCTTAACGATCAGCCTATTTATTATAGTCGTTTGAAACTCACATTGACATCGGTGAGCGTTGCAACGGTATTCCCGGTGTCAACCTGTATGAGAGATACAGTGCCGTCGGGATTGTTGATGGTCTGTACGACGGCATGGGACGGGATTATGGTGGTCTGCGTTCGCTGGTGTTGGATCAGGTCCTTCACCTCTCTGTCCTCCAAGAATTCTGGGAGGAGGTCTTCCCGTCCATGGTGCTTGTAGCAGTTCTTGACAATGGTGCGCAGGGCATGCGTCCAAGACACCTGTAAATGGTAAAAGGTCAATATTCTAATATAGGGTGTGGAAGAGAGGCTAACATTTAAAGGTGGAATTGGTGTTGGGACTAACGATTTGTTGGGATCAATGTTTTGAAAACAATTGGAATTCCAATTAACCCCTTGACCTCAGATATCATATGGGGGGCGCCGGGGTGCCAGGCCGGCTTGTGCAGCCAAGCAAAATGGAAACAAGAGGTTTGTGCAGCCATGCATAACGTACACAATACCCCAATAATTGATTGAACTGCAGAAATTGGCACAAATAGAAGTCAACCGGCCAGGTGGCAATTTTTAATCCGCACGTATTTGTGTAAACTGGTGGCAAGGGATTAAAATCTGAAAAGTTGCGTCAGTGACACAGGTAAACGAAACGGGTCAAAACCCTGAAATTCTGAGTACTACTTGTGGCTAGCTACCTTCTTCTTTTCCTCTTCAGAACGCACGTCACTGCGCACGTTCGCCCAGGGCAAGTCAGAGGGCCACCAGACGGGCCGGCAGCTCTCTTTACCCCAGCCGGGCTTGCCCCGCCCCGTGGAGTACTTGAGCATGAGCGGGATGAATGCCCGGAGCTGGGCCTGGGTCATCTTGTTGACGGGCGTGGGGATGCCGTCCAGCACCAAGGGGGGCAGGTCGTACAGGTTGGCGGTGTCGCCAACCTGGGCCGGCGGCGTCTGCTGGGCAAGGGCATTGTCCAGCTCACTCATGATGACGCTCTTGCAGCTCCGGACCTGATGGTAGGAGGTCAAAGGTCAAATTGCATCATACGTGTACAAATCGCTTTCAGTATAGGTTCTAAATTAGGATAATTTCATTTCTCTGGCATGTTATTTATCCTCTCCTGGGCTCTAGGTCCAGGGAAACCATAGGGGTGGTGGGGTTAATGGCACACCAATTAAATGATTGTCGTTTTAGGCACTTCACAAAACAGGCACTATGTGACAAAGGTAAGCACTGTATGCGGGAACTTTTAAAGAGGAGGTTCAGTGGTGAGAGAAGTCTGCGACATTTTTCATTTTTATGTAGATTGCGCATTGTAAATTCAAACAGCAAATTATTTCTGCCATGAAACACCAAAAAAGTGACTTTTAAGAGCTATTTTTATCAAGTGCCCTCTAGCCCGCTGGTGCCATTTAAAAGTCGTTGCTGCGGGCAGCAAACAATTTGACATCATAGGACGAAATCCCCTTTTGTGTCTAGCACTCGGCACAAAAGGGGAGTTCGTCCTATGACGTTGATTTGTTTGCTGCTGCCCACGATGACTTTTAGACAAATGGCACCAGCGGGCTGTGCTGCGCTAGAGGGGACTTGATAAAAATAGCTCTCAAAAATAAAAAATGATGCAGACTTCTCTCAGCAATCAACATCATCAATAAAAGGAACACACTGCCTTGAGGGGAAAAAAAGCATTCGTTCTGAAATTGGTATGAATGAAAAGATCACTAAAAAGTAGAATATAATATATTACAAGGACGGTTTAATTTGCTAAACATTTAGCAAAACTTTTATGGGCCGCTTTAACAAACATTTAGCAAACACTTACAAAAGCTGCTGCCTGCCCTGCCGGGTTCTCCGCAGGGAAACATTAATGTTTTATGATAGGACAAAAAATCAGCCGCAGTGTTCCGCACATCAACTCATGCACACATGTCGTACATTGTTGGAAATCAAGATTCAACAGCCCTACATCAGTGTTATTTTATCACTTGAAATGGTTTATGTAACTTAACCCCTTGCGTACGGATGACTACGGATGACGGAATATGGCGCCAAAAAAACAGTGCCACCAGGCCGGATGGCGCAATTGGCCGCTGTTTGTGCAGTTTCAATCCATTGTTGGATTATTGTGTATAGGTTACGCTTGACTGCACAAACACATTGTAGCGGTTCGCTTGGCTGCCATAACCGCCGCGGCACCCCGACGTCTCCAGTAAAATACCGTACTCAAAGAGGTTAAAAGGAATAATAAGTAAAATAATAATATTTTTGTAACAAGGTTTACCGTCGTATCTAGAGGGGATTTTTACATAAGCGTCCGAAACAGTACCTCATACATCGGCACCAATGCGTGGGAATTACCACCAGTGTAGAAATCCTGAAAAAAATACAGAATTTTTGATACAATACTAACCACGTGATCGAGTGGATTGGCACCAAACACTTTGAAATTGGTTTCCTGCTTCCCCGGTGTGCAGCAGATCATCACGGCCTGCTGGCCAACTCTGGTGGTATACTCATCAATAGTGGCTCTTAACTTCCTGCAATGGGCAAAAAAGGAAAAACCACCCACAGAAATTTAATAACTTTGCGAAAAACCACTGTCGGCAGAGATAATTTTCACAAATACATGATGGCAGCTCAATGGAGAATATCGTAGGCCAGTTTGGTATTTAAAACAGTTTTACAGTAAGAGGTTAAGTTTCACTATCCAAGTTAACTCCATTGACATAATGTAAAGTTTTACAGAATCTGGTATCAATATGGGGTTTTGCCCTTCACCGACATGTTTTTATATAAACACTGTATACTCAGTGTTGTCCCAAGATTTTTGGTGAAAAAAATCACTCAGGTGGGACTCGAACCCACGACCTCCTGCTTTCTAGTGCAGATGTCTTACCACTCGACCACCGAGCTTGCCGGAGTTGGCTGGCTGGTGTGAATCTAATATAGCAGCGGGTACCGCAACCAAACTCAGTGTTCTCCACGGCTTTAAATTTTAGCAGGGCGGCAGACAACGCGAGCGCAGAGCGCGAAGCCCTTACGGCGTGGGGTCTGGGGCCCGCTTAAAGGGTGGCTGCAATGAAATTGTACCAACAATTTAATTTTGTGATGTATAACTCTTTTACAATATAAGAAATGTGATTAAAATGTTTTTTCTGTGTTTCTGCCCATTTTTTGTGTTTTATTTTCCCGGAATAAAGTGCCCCTCTTTCTCTATTGTTTCCGCGCCCCTAAATGCGTGACGTCATCTCGGGAACACAGAAACTCAGCAAGAGTAGTTTTGATCAGTGTACGTTTGTGTACGTGTGGATGTATGCCGTTGTTGAGGGAACCAGCCACGCGCGATTAAATAGCTTTGGATGAAGGGACCAGGGAAACATTTCTCGTCGCGTTAAAATCTTCAAACAGAATCTTTTGGATCTGAATCTGACAATCAAGTATCGATTTTAGACTTGTTGATTCAGACACTTCTTCGGAACATTATTGGGGCGAGGAAGAGGAGGATCTTGGAGCTCTTCCGTACATGTATGAGCCAGAAGGTGAGAGTAACAGCGAAATTACTGAACACTCCAAATCGGACTCCCGATGCGGATCGGAATGCGTGAAAGACTTGAAAACAACGATTGCTAGGCTAAATAACACTCTCCGAGTCCAAATACGACGGTATTTCAGTTCTACTGGAAAGAGGTGAAGACTGACACCATCCTTAGTGGTGTTGCTGAATCCAGCAGCAACACAACGACACGGTATTATCGACGAAAAACATTCGCAAAATACTGAATGCTTTCCGCGACACAGCGAAAACACACGTGCATGTCAATGCAACGCACGCTCGGTGTACTATGGCCGACCATACCACAGCCAGCCGGGTTCCCGGGATGACGTCACATCGGCGTTACCACTTGATGGGCGGGGATGACCCCCTCCCGCATTAAATAAATTATTTTCAAATGCTTACGCGAAATACAAAAATACAAACAACACACAGTTGTGTTTCAAAAACTTTATTTTATCGATATACACAATAAAAATTGCATTGCAGCCACCCTTTAAGGGCCCCGGGAAATTTTGGATTCTAGATGCTCTGTGGTGCAATCTGAGGCATTTCCTGGCCACTTTCTTCTGACTCTTTGAATCAAATTTGCTCGTGTTTACAACTTGAAATGAAGGGGGGTTAAGCCGGCCGGCCGGTGAGCTAAATATGCACGTGGGCACAGCTCGCGTGGATAAGGTATTTTCCGAGAGAAAAAGACGCCCTCAAGTGTTACGGAACATTGCAATTTAGGTAAACTGGTTCTCGACGCGACAAAGTGAAAATGATATAACCAGGGAGATTGGAACCAGTACAGAATAATATTACGTGTATAGTTTTATGATGTGAATGCATAATATGTTGTGTACGTTGCGTCCAGATCTGCTCGATTACTAGTATAAACGCTACTGCAATACTGCTGAATGTTAATGCTGGCAAACTCTTCATGTTCGTTCCACAGAGTGCGGTAAACTTCTTCGTACTTAGATAAACTGTGAAGACGGTGGAGAGTCCAATGGAAAAAAAATAGCAGGGCGGTAAAACTTTAGCGGGGCGGCATACAATTTTGGCAGGGCGGCCCGCCCTGCTTAAACCCCTCGTGGAGAACACTGCAAACTATTCATAAGATGGAATTTGCGTTGGGTGAAGGGCAAAAACCCCATATATTAAATTTACAATACCCTGAGGCAAATTCCATCTTATGAATAGAATCTGATATGAAATAAGCATTATTCATCAGGTGTTTTAAAGATCACCATCAGTCACCACTACCACTGCATGTTACATTGTATTCACCTGTAGTCGTTACTTTTTTTATGCAAATTCACCCCAAACAAGGCTAAAAACCACTTGAGGTATGGAGCTACAAAAAGAAAAAGAATCAAGAGGTGCAAGAGGTAGGAATTAAGATTACTCTTGCAGCAGAAAGATCGTAAGATGAAGGCAAAGAAAAACAAGAGAAACTGACTATAATCAACTGTTACAGTCAACAAAAAAGAGTACTTTTTTCCCGAAACACTGGTGCATCAGTAGAAGGTAACTTTCTCCATAATTGGATTGAGTACGTCAGAAGGATCAATTGTAAACAACAAATACATCACTTGCACCAAGCTATATTTAAAAAATCTTTTCAAAATAACTCTCTGATGAAGTGAGGCTCCAAATCATCTTGAAGCAAATTTTGGACCTCTTATTTGATAAAGGAACTGTTGGTTTTTACCTGAGCAGCCTTGTCTGTTGCCGTTTGCGAATCGAGGGGTTGGTTTCAAAGGAGTGAGGGCGCTTCCTCTTTTTCCCCGTTGCTATGGCTGCAGCTGCTGCAACACCAATGGGACCTGGAACAATTTTTATTTTAGAGTTTTGATTAATACTTAAATTCAGATTTGAATCTAGTTTGAACATTTGGGACTCCCAACACTGAAAGGTTCAGAAACTTGTTTTTGCCATCTTGTGCATTTTTTAAAGAGATTTTGTTGGTCACTGAAGGGCAAGAAAAGGCCACAATTAAATTAGCAAGATAAGTTTTTTCCAGTTTTCCTACAAATAAAGTCAGTCTCAGGACAATTTAAATCCGTAAATACCGGGGTTTTATTTTTGTGCAATTTAGTTTAGTTTTGTTTAGTCAAGTCCGTACAAAACAGTGAAACTTGGATTATATAATAAAACAGTAAATTCATGATTTTTCAGAAACTGTTTGACATTTGAAATATTTTCTGTTGTTTAGGAATATTTGTTTAACTTTTCCAGAACAAAGGAATGATGTCCTTCCTGGTTGAAATGATAATGATATTATGAGGAAGGACATCAACAAAGAATACAGCTGCACCGAAATTTACATGATGCATTTACAGCACCATCTGTCTTAACGAGCAATGAAAGTAATTTACCCGTTTACAAATTTTGAAAAAAATCAACACGCTTTATACCTGCTGCTGCAAGTTGAGCTGTAACGTCATCATGCATGGACGAGTTAAGCAGATCGGTGTCATCATATGCAGACTCTGGTGAGGAGGGCTCACTGACATCATCCCCTATCATCATCATGATTGGTCGGTCAACGAGGTGAACCTTAAGTCACTAAGGTCACGTGCTGAGAAAAAAAAATGAATAAAATTTTTAAAATGAAAAAATGAAAAAGCAAATATGAAAAGTGAAGACAAATTATAATGTTTATCATGTAAAGTGCTTGAATCTATTTAGGAATCGAAGCTTTAAAAGGCTGAAATATGGTTTTGCCAAGGGATAATAATATTGTAAGCACTGTGATATATAGTTTCTTAAATTTTCCTCAATTGCCGGTTGGGGCGACACATGATGCTCGAAAAGAGTGGGTTCTGGCGACGCGGTCGAATAGGGCGACACATAACTGTCACTATTGTGAAAGTCGCCCTTTTGGAGTGTTTTTTAGTAGGGTGTATGGGGAAAGTGCTCTAAATGGGCGACTCGCGCGTCGCCCTTTTGGGGTTATTTCGGGCAGAGTCGCCCGTTTGCCACATGCACAGGAATTGTAATACCTATTATGCCTATTATTAATATTATTATTATTATTATTATTATTATTATTATTATTATAATCTGGGACCAGTTCCTGACATTAGCGGTCGGGTACTCAGGTGCCCGGTTCGGATGCACAGCCCTATGAAATAATGCATATTTTTTTTAATTATTGTGGGCTACTCAAAAAAATTAATATTTAATTAATGCACAGATTGACTGCCCTCCCACACTCGCACTGCCCCACTCTCAGACATCGGAACTGGCCATTTAGTGTGAATGCGTGTCCGTGTGTGTACATGTGCCCATGGGTGGACACTTTGGTCCTTTTTAAGTGAACAAATTATTTAACCAGAGTAGAGCTAAAAACAAATTGTTAAACAAAACCCTGAATCAGTGTTGTAGGTCTCGAGACCAGGTCTCAGTCGCGAGACCGGGTCTCGGTCGCGAGACCTTTGTTTTGGAGGTCTCGGTCTTGTCCTAGCAGTCTCGGTCTTGTCCTAGCAGTCTCGGTCTCGGGAGGGCTGGTCTTGGTCTCGGGAGGGCTGGTCTCAGACTCTGTCTCGAAAGTGCAGGTCTCAGTCTCAGTCTCAGATGCCAAGGTCTCAGGGTTTTACCCCCGAAACCTGTCGAGACCACAACAAAATACAATGCCCCATACAAATCTAGTTTTCATTCATGTTTACATCATTCTAAGTATAAATTTTTACGCTGAAGAATTAGATTGAAGCTGAAATGAAGACCAGACATTGCAGCTTGTTTATTTGGTGTACTGGTACCCGCGGCCGGGACGTGCGTCACCCATGTATTTCACGTACAGCACGCTTAATTCCACATGTGTGCAAATAGATCTAGATGCGTTTGACGTTCTTACTCAGTGCTTACACAAACGGCACATGCTTTTAGTATTGGCCTACTAGGTAGTTTATATATATAATTACATAAAAGGATATCTAGATAAGATGATCCCCATATACGAGTCATGAGCACAAATTATCATTCGTGGGAAGTTATCTTTTTTAACATTTTAATCTAAAAACAGGGCACAACACTCCATAAAGGAAATCAGCTTTAACAGTATACATTTTTATTTTGTTGGTCTTGGTCTTGAAAGTTGTGGTCTCGGTCTCGGCCTGCAAAAGTATCGGTCTCAAAAGCCTTTGTCTCGGTCTTGGTCTCGGACATGAAGGTCTCGACTGCAACACTGCCCCCAATTTGTGCACATGGGGAAAGACTATTAGCCCCATTTATGAGGCTCTTGTTGATTTGATTTAAAAGTATGATTTTTTTTCTATTGTGGTCCTCATATTGTTTAAAAAACATGTACCAATAAGACAAACTGGGGAGGAAATCCAAAACAAGTTAGATTATTTAAAATGAAAACAAGTCCTTAAATTAAAATATTCTTTACCCAAGAACTTAGACAAAGTAAAATACCAAAGCAAAATTTAAAGAAACTGTCAACTCCATAAATAAAACGAAAAAAGAAAGAAAACAAACAAAAACAAAATAAAAACACTATATTACTAGTATTGGGAGCAAAAATTATGTTTTGCTCACATCACGTAAATCAATTGACAAAAAATATGTGCATCGAATCTGAAATAACAGGATAATGAATGTGGATTTTTAAATAAAGTTGTAATCCCGTAAACATCTCTTCTTTAAAAATGTCATCTTTAAGCTCTGTTCAGAAGACATGCATGAACTACATTTATGCTTGTATTTTTTCACTGGTTTTAAACAGAAGAAAAAAGCCAAAAGAATTGAAATAACTTATAAAAATATGTAAAACAATTTCACAAAATATCGACTAATTTGCAGACGAATGTTTGCAGCAATGTAACCTGCACTAGTACTAGTACTAGATTGACCTTCATGACTGAGAACATTTTGATCAAAGATGATGAGAGAAAGAACGGCTGATGAAAACGATAGTACAGTGAAAAGCAATGGTGTTGAGTGTGATCTCATGTGATTGTGATCCCTGAAATTGTCTCTGCCTTTTTCACGTTCTTTCTTTGGAAGTGAAGTGGGCATTAGCGTGAAGTTGAGCAGGTGTCGGGCTCAAAAGGCCGGACCTCAAGCTGCACCGGCACCTGGCCGAGGACAATAACCCAAACTTAACCAAATCAGAAGTTTTTGGTGCATGCGTACCACCGACATTATTTTGCGACTGCGTAATCGGCCATTGCAATTTTGCGCATGTCTACCGTCTGCAGCACCATCCAGCGAAGGGGCGATAACATAACCCATACAAAATCTCAGCGATCATGCAGGTTGCAACTTTCTAACATTTATATTTTTGCCACCATAGGATCTGTCAAATCCTTGGGTTTTGTTGTGGTACAATATTTGGAAAAAATACAAATACATTTACTGAATAAAACAACTGTAAATCGAAGAACACGATACAGGCTTGGCATCATCCGTGTGCTAGTACGAAGTGCGACTGCGCAAACGACAACAGATTCACAAATTGTCAAAATATGTACCAACTTTGCCAATGAAAATCTTCCTTTTTATATACAATATATAAACGATATATACAGCAATATATCATCTGATTCTTCATATAACATTCAAAACAGTACTATTAGACAACACTCACCACAAATGGGGTAAAATCGGTGTCCAAAAATGTCTTTCCAACGGAATTTAGATGCGCGGAAAAGTACACATTCAAGACGGTTATGAGCACGCCACTCAATTTCCCGGAGAGGGTCTACCAATAGGGGTACCTCTAATTGGAGTAGGGAGAATTTACCCACGATCAATCGTTGCTGCTAGTACATGCAGTGACAACGTAGAATTCGTATATCGGCGCGGCGTGTATAAAGGCCGGTTGCTCCATCAGCGCGTGGGGGCCGGGGCGACGCGCATAAAAACTATCCGCGTGATCGTGACGTACGTGCGACACGTAAACTCAATTCGATTACTTATTTTTATTGAGTGATTCGTTCTCACTCGGTGCGCGTCACCACCCCACGCACTGCAGTGCGTAGAACGTCTATGAGAACGCATAGATAAAAGACTATGGGCAGCGCGTACAGACGCTCCATTGAGTGTTCACAAATTGTCCCGTTTAATTCTCGCATGGACGCTCTACGCATGCGCACTGTAGTGCGTGGGGCCACGCGCACCGAGAGTGAGAACGTCACTCAATAAAAATAAGTAATTGAATAGACGAGTTCGATAATTGATTTTTGCAATGCAATGTGGGTAAAAGGTCACAGGTCAGCTGTACCAAAACAGCGTAAAATGCCTATACGAGGCGGAATTGGTACCTTTGACCTTTGAATTATCGAACTCGTCTATTGAGTTTATTGAAAACATTTATTCACACATTTCGTCAAACAGATTAAAATTAATACAGTAAAATAATATTTTCAAAGTGAACAAAAAAACTGGCAGAAGCGGGATTCGAACCTGCGACCTCCGGAATACCGTATCGGCGCTCTACCAACTGAGCTGTCTTGCCCCGATGCTATGTTGGCGGTCTCCCAAATTGTCAGTATTGTTCGGGTGGGCTTTGTTCACTTCGAAAATATATTTAAATTTACCTAGTCAGTTTCCCTTGTGGATTGTTTGACGAACAGTAAAATAATGTTGGCTTCCCAGTCGTCTTCTATTGCTGTGACAAACTGCAGCAGCGCAGTTTGAAACCACTTTTTTAATGTTGAAAAACGTATCGTCCCCATAGCCTAGCCATGTGCATCGCCCCACGCGCTAAAAAAAATGGCGCTGCCCCATAGATATAGAAATCTAGAAAGACTAGATGGGCAGGCAGCGCGTACGTACAGACGCGCATTCTGCCATGGGGGGGGGGGGGGGGGGGGGGGGGCAGCGCCATTCAGCGCGTGGGGCGATCAACGCGCATTATGACGACACGTTTTTCAACATTAAAAATTGTTTCAAACTGCGCTTGTGCAGTTTTTCACAGCAATAAAAGACTGGGAAGCCAATATTATTTTACTGTATTAATTTTAATCTGTTTGACGCAATGTGTGAATAAATGTTTTCAATAAACTCAATTCGATTATTTATTTTTATTGAGTAACGTTCTCACTCTCGGTGCGCGTAGCCCCACGCACTACATTGCGTAGAGCGTCCATGACAGAACGGGAAAATGTGTGAACACTCAGTGGCGCGTCTGTACGCGCAGTCTATCTAGTCTTTTTAATTCCAACTATGAAACCGGCCTTTCGTTTGTTTTTAGCCTTAATGGCTATGAAAAATTCAATTCCATGATCTTAATGCAGATTTGTACCGAAAAGCTTGTGTTTATCCGAGTCTCATGACATCTATGGAATTTCATGAGCCCTGAGGCATTCAACTTCAAAGCAAAGTTCCCCCACAAGAAAAACTTAGAAAATAGCAGCAGCTGGCGGGCACCATCGCATACCGGCGTTTGTACCGATTTTTATGGTTTATTAAATAACACAACCGTGTTATCTCGAAAGACCACACTTAGAAAAATATACACACCAAATAAATGTGATTCATTTAATGCCACAAAAAAATATATTCCATCTAAACTATTGGAAGTTTCCTAGCCTTGTATGAGAAACATTACGCGAGGGGCATTCTATAGCTAGATCATTGTAACATTCAACACTTGATTACAGACAGACAGACAGACAGACAGACAGACAGATAGGTAGACAAACAAACTGCAGACTATTTGGTTGCATTCAATCCATGTGAAAACATGCATAAAGAGCAACACCATTTTTTAACAAGCATTTTCATTAAAAATCTTAGGCACGCCAATTACATGTCTAAAATATATTAACACCTTTAGCACATCCACCTTGCAATTCTGTACTCGTGACAACAGAAAAAAGTAGCACAAAAAAAAAGTACTTTTCAGAGCTGATGGAAACTTTGAAATGCACAAAAAACTCATTTGGCTTGCAATAATGACATGTACGTACACAAATTTGTTTCCAAAACTGTTTTTTGTGCAGCAAACAACAAACAATGGCTGTCGCCATTTATAATCTGCAGAAATTAGCATTTATATAGTGGCAATAAACAACAGTGTTCAATTTAGACAGTGACATTTTTGTTGTGTGGGCAATGGAGTTCTGTTAATAACCACTTCACCGAAGATTGTTACTTTGGCATATCAACCAAATACTTTTGTTCAAGTTCATCTACGTATTAATTACCCTCCAATAACCAATGGAGAAGTAAAAAAAGACCAAGATGCATAAAAAGACTGAAATATTAAATTATAAAATTATTGTTTACAATACTTTTTACATGACAAGCATAATTTACAAATGATTTGCATTTTGAATTACGAAATCTGCATATGTTCGGATTCAATAATTTTGAACATAAAAGAGTGCATATAGAAATGATGCATTCAATCAAGATTTTGCCCTTCCGAGCATATAGTCAAGTATGTATATTCAGAACCTTTCTAAATAGCCTTTGAGTGTGAGAAAGCCAGTTTACAAGGAATTGAGAAATTATGCAGACTTTTAACCACACTGAATGACAGCATATTGTATAGCTCTGGAAAAAAAACCACAATTGTTTGGAATTCATTGTTTAAATTTGGTTCGTTAAAACTAAAAACTGGAATAGTCTAAATAAATTAAAGAGTCCTTGCAAGTAAAATGTACCTGCTCATCAGTTACATTAAATTATTATCTGTGCTGTCAAAAGCATTAACACCCATATGATAGTGTAAACAATAATAACTTGCATATTAATGAGTAAATCTGCATAATTAAATTTTGCATCACAACTATCTTAGGCTTCTCCCCACCCCCTAACAAAATATGCAATGTTGCATCCATGGACCGGTGAAACAAAAACATATCAACACTTTGAAAACATCTGTCGGGAAGAATTTGAATACAAAAATATAGATATATCAATTTGTAACTTTAAAAAATAGCCTAATCTTTCTAATTGATAAGAATGCTCACAACCTCACATATACAATGCATTGTCCAAACATTGTCCATACACACAATACAATGGTTGCGTTTGATTAGCTTATATACAAAAACACAAGGTTGCCACGAAATAAGGCTAACCGAACGCTGCGGTGTATTCGCCTAGGCATTCTGGGAAAATTAAGGTCAAAGGTCTTTTGGGGCACGAATTTTAAAAAGTGTAAAATGTAACACAGGCTCACTGTCGTCTGCTTGCTGGCAAAATGGGGAGACATCGATCGAATATAACTAGCTGTATCATTGCAATACGATCAATTAATTAATGTTAGATTCAATACATTTGCTCTCAATTATCAAAATGCATTATGACGATCATGTAAATGTAAATTTCATCACAAATCCTAAGGAATCCGTACCAAAAGTAGAGAAGTACCTCGAGTATACCGTTCTGTGGTACGAACCAACAGTCTAGTCGCCAACTGTTGTCAATGTCAGGAAAATACAAAACTCTTTGCTTTCCAATTTGTGTCACAATCTGTACATTTAATCTCGTCGAATTGGAGTTCCACGCCATGTTTACATTTGTAGCTAGCCGGTGACGTCATTACACCCGGGCAGCCACCAGAGACCCACTCTCTAGCTGGGGTAGTGGTGGTTTACACAGGGGCAGACACGAGTATCACTTGATGGCTAATCGAACAGTCTCGTGTAAGTTTCACTAACACGTGTAAGCTAATCGAACGCACCCAATGTTTTGTCCATAACTGACTGAACTTTAACAAGTGTAAAAAGAATTTCAAAGAGTACATTGTTGGAAATTTCCTCTACTCCAGAGGATAACGTGCTGATTAACCCTTTGAAGCTGGATGACGTCTACAGATGGCAAAACAAATTACCACCAGGCCGGATGACGTCTATACATTGTTGGATTATTGTGTATGTTACGCTTGGCTGCACAAGCCTCTTGTGTCTGTTTTACTTGGCTGCACACTGGCCGCCCCGGCATCCCAGCACCTCATTGTAAATAACCGTACTTAATGGGTTAATTAAGTAAAATTTAAAGTACATCTAACACAAAAATCATCAAATTTTGTACGCTTGGTTGATGGAAAGCACAAAATACTACACATACATGTACTATTGGACACTTATAATTGTTCATTATAAAAATGTTCATGTTCATTTGTTTCTCAGTACAACTGAGGTAATACAGTTGCAGTTGAAATTTCACATACACTTGGAAACTGTTCCTTCAATTGTTGCTGGGGCTGTTGTGTTTCTTGAAAATTGTCTGTAAATTTACAGTATATCAATAAAAATGACACCCCATGCCAAAACCAGGCTCTTTCCAATCCTGGCCAAAATTCGGTGTTTTTTTTGGCCCAACATTTAAAGGAGTTCAAGAGCTTTAAAATGAGCACTCACCGGGGTCTATAGACTAATCCAGCTAACAAAATTAGAAGCAATTTTTGGGTAGCGTAAGTACCCAACCACATGCCGCACACATTCTTAAAGATGATGCGCGCACGCATTTTAGTGACCCTATTGGTCCAAAAAGCTCGTAGCACGTGCATACTAGCGCGTCTCGCGCGAGCCTGGTACCACCCAAGCAAATGGCTGTCCTCAGATTATTCTATGGGTAAAGTATTTCCCAAGTTGTGGATTGTTTAAGATGGGAAATATGGGGAAACACATCACCGCTTTAGATCTTTTTTTCGATTTTATTTAATGCTATTTGTTAAATATGAGAACAGCCTGGTTTTGGCATGGGTTAATCATGTTTTAAAAGTCCTTCTGCATGCTTTACTTGGATTTGGTTCACGGGAATGTTTCCAGGATTATGTATACTTCAACTGCAACTGTATATCACATAAAATATGAAAATTTACGACCGTGAACACATTTTTACTGCTTACAAAAACAAAGTCAGGTGCAAAATGCTATTTCATTTCTGTTTAACCTGAACAGTCATTTGAAGTACACAAATAATATTATCTGTCCAATACACCAAGGCAAAAAAAAAAATGTCTGCTTCCGATTACATGGTATTTGAAAATAGGGTAGGTACATCGTAGGCAGGGGAAACAAATTGGGGGGCACTTTGGTTTGTGCTGATCATATGTAGGTGTCTACGTGTAGTTTTAAATGTAGTATTTACAGACATAATTTTCCCAAAAAAAATTAGGGTTAGTGCCATTAAAATAGGGTAGGTAGGGTAACCGGAAGCAAAACTATTTTTTTTGGCCTAACGTGTTGTGCCACACCAGATTCCACTTTTGTTAGCAAACTTCAAGAGGACATCTGCATTTCAACTTATGCACCATTTTCACCCACAGTTTAGTGCAAACATATTGGCTAAGACTTTACTAACATCATAACAACTTCACTGTTAATCAAGTGAAATCGATGTTTGGACTTTTTCACATATTTATTTCATGCTGGCAAAAACTGTTCCCCTAAAAAGAAATAATACAAAATTCTCATTGACAAAAAAATGTACAATTTTATCAAACAAAATAATGAAACTCACGTAGAGTCCTATTGCATTTTTCTGTACCAATACTGAAATGGGGATATTCTTTTTGAGCAGCTCTGTGTACAAATTTCAATTAAATTACCAATTATTTAGGCATGTATTTCAAAATGGTTAGTTTGTCCTACCCCAGCCTTTTGTTCGTCTTGATTTGCTGGTGACCTTAAAATGTACAATTGTACATGAGCACAACATCCTGCATGACTTGTGGGTTGCTCTTCGGGATATAAATCCATCTTGGGTTACAGGGATACAGCGCAGGTTTGCACCAGGTGGCTGTGTCACATTGTGCTGCTAACATCAACTCCATCGGACAACAATCCCAGGTTTCCCTTGACCTGCCACTTCCCTCATTTCTTCTTCTTCTTCTTCTTGCCCTTTCCCTTCTTCTTTCCCTTAGGGGCATCGGGCCAGCCGAATCCTCTCATCTCCAGGAACTCTTGGGGACCATGAGCTATGTAATATGCATTTGTCATAGCAGCGGGGCTCATCAGATCCACAGGTTTCTTGGCGACTTTGGCCGGCGATGCCGACCGGGCCTTCCTGCCCTTCTTCTTCCCACCGGGGCTCTTGCTTCTACTCCTGCTCCTGCGGGGTAGCGCCTTGGCACTGCGGCTGTAGCCTGCCTTTTTACCGGGCTGTAGGGCAGGAGTTGGGATACAAAGATGTTGAGAGCAATATCTTACCTACTGAGTTGACGATAAAAGATAGGAACTGTATTCAGACTGATCCACTGAACCCCACCCTTTGAAGTATAATCACAGCCACGACTGTGGTCCAAAAAAAGTCTGGCATTCGGGTGACGGACATCAAGGGGCTGGGCTTACTGGGCTTGTCTCTCATCATGTACATGTACTTATCCCCTGTGCTCCTGCTATACTACAGAGATATTCAAATAAATCAGAAATTTTTCCGACTAAGTGGCTCCAAATTGTTCAGCCTTGAATTTGTTTCTGGAAAAGTATGGGTTGGGTGTTAACACAAAACTTTGTAGTGGTGGCACTTGTGAAATGGATTAAAAAAAAAAAAAAAATGTCACTGGTGGGTCGCTGGTGGGTCCCCCCCCCCCCATATGCCACTGTTAAGTGGACAATGATGACACTTAGAAAGGGAGGTGTTGGGCTGGTAAAAGCCATGGCCCACAGCATCAACAACCTTTCTTTTATGAAGTTTATATGAAGATATCGTTACAAAAAAAAGAATTTTTGAAAAAAAATTACCATGGCTACTAAGTTTGCAGCTCATGCAGTTATTATAATCAATGATCTTCACAGGCTTTTCACCCAATCAAACACCTTCATAGCACATGGGTTGCATCCATCACCTGCAAAATACAAGTGTGATAAACGGATACAAATTAGGATCTTAAAACAAAATAATCCAATAATGATAAAAGAAAGTAATAAATTTGCCCCATTTTTTTGCAAATGATTTTGTGGTGCATTCTGTTTTATCCATAGAGGGCACCGTGGAAAAAATTCAAGCCAAAAATACCCAATTTAAACCTTGCATACTTCATGATGCAATGTGCAGCCACTCTTGGAAATTGAAGTGTTTATTTTGCCGTGAACCGGTCTCGCCTTTTTTCTGCAATTCAGCCGTGAAATCCTCTGGGCATGTGCAGTCAGTCATTTCTTGGCGTGCTCAGCTACATGTATACAGTGTGTCCCACAAAAAAGGAAACTCATCTTATCAGGTAAATTACTTATTAATCATTCTATCCTCTTTCATGTGACACCAAAAGTATGATGCGATGGTCATGGATGACCGAGCAGAGGCAAATTCAAATTCATAGTGTCAGAGTTATGTTTGCTCAGAACGGGTGGTTGGTAGTTACAATGGGAGGGAATCTGTTATGTAACAAGCAGACCTCCTTATTCCTTGAGTCATGATGTGTACATAAATGCCCCACTTATCCCGAACAAAACAAAATCTGAAATAGCAACTTCAAATTGTCTCTGATCAGTCATGCATGATGCTACCATCATAATTTCATATCATATGAAAGAAAACAAGATGATCTTTCACCTGATACCATTATGGGGAATAAAATATTTGGTTGTTGGGTAATTTACCTGAAAAAATGGGTTTCCTTTTTTGTTGGACACACTGTATAACAATAAACTATCCCATCTGTCGAGTCTGCAAATGGCCGAGTGGTTATCGCTCCTCGCTCCTAGAGAGTGCTCAAAAGCCACGGTGGCGCTGCCCCGTTAAAAAATGTTAGAATTGCCTAAATTACTAAACATCAAACCCTGATTTAATTGCAGATAATAAGCATTTTCTTTTTCTGATTCATCTCTGTGGAGGATATTTTTAAGGGAAATAAAGTCCGAAATTGCATTTGGTTTGATTCCCATTCTCGAGGTTGGCATGACGTCACATCTTCCCCTTCATCCTATTAATTACACTACCCCTAGATCTATGGGGCTCTTACCCAGGGCCACATAGCAAGACACCAAATTTTCCCACAATTTTCATGCACCGTGCACACAAAAACCACTGCAAAGTTTACGCCAAAAATCCACCTGTTACTTATTGACATCCTCACCTTGCTTGCACCAAACAAAAGATCGGTCGAATCTGTCCCAATTTTTGAAAAAAAAGGTGAATCCCTGTTCCAGACTCAAGCAATTTCAAGGGCGGCAGAACAGGGGTGGCAGGGGTGCCAACTCCCAAAATAAACTTGTGGAGCGTATTGGGGTGGCACTGCCACCCCAATATGCTTTAAGCAGTTTTAAGCAGTAACATTGTATAATGCAAAGATTTTAAAATGGTGATGCCACCCCAATAAAAATCAGCCTTCGCCGCCCTTGAATTTGAATCACAGGATGCAACATGACCCTGTACAAAGGTCAGGCATCGGCCAATCACTTCACAGGGCTGTTGATTATTCATGATTTAAGTCTCGAAGCGTTAGATCGACACGCGTACAGGTACCGCGACCGTTGTACCATTTATGAAACAGTCGCCGGTATACGGCTTGTCACGCGATGCATTATGCGTGCGCCGCGCCAGGGTGACGTCATGCAAGGTCGAGGGGTCACGATTTGAACTCTAATGTACACTGACAACAAAACTACATGTCCTGTGCGTGTCTCTGGGAATTGAATGGTAAATTTCACTTTTTATATGGATGCTAAGTGAACCTTAATTAGTACATGTACCTCCATCGGAAAGATTTTACTTCATGACCCCCCTACCAAAATCGGTCAAGAACAGCAAAATCTTGGAAAATAACCAACCCTCCTTGATAACAATTAGAAACATGTGGCACAACCTTTTATTTCAAGATTTATGTCAGCAAAATCTGTAAAAAAATGAGGAAGAAATCATATGTACATGTGTACGTGCACTGTATATATCTCCGAGGACAAGAGAAGAAAGGAAACACAAAGAAACCTTTCAGTCCTCGAACGTAGAGTCTTTTGTTGAAATCGGTCCTCGAACGTAAGGATACGTGCTTAGTCTATGGGGGTTGGTTATATTAAGGGAACAATAGGAAACACAAAGCATTGTCCTCGGACGTATTGGGGAAGTACGACTGTGTGAACACTTTGGAGTGACTATACATGTACATGGTGCCAATATCTTCTAACACAGAAAACACAAACTTTCTTCCCCTACATGTATATTGCACTAAAATGTTCCAACAAAATTCTCTAAAATTAAAGGTTGTGCAAAGTGTTTATAAATTATACAATTATGAACACAAATGGATGGTTATTTTCCAAGATTTGCTGTTCCTTACCGATTTTGGTGGGGGGTATTAAAGTAAAATCTTTCCGAAATGGGATTTTTTTGTTGGGTCTTCAGACAAATTTGATTAATTCTTAGCCGACAGCACACAATTGCCTTTGACCCTACTATCGGCAAATCATATCCAAATGTTAAAAAGGCGATAAAGGGTCGGATAAAGTTACTCCGATACTCCTAGAAGTAGAACTATAAACCGGAGCCCCATTTTAGCAAGAAGCCCAATTTTCCCATAGGCTACTACAGCAAGAATAAGAACGTAATTTTCATGCACCGTGCACGCAAGAACCGCTGCAAAGCTTTTTACATCCTCACCTTGCATGCACCAAACTATAAGGAGCGGTCGCATCTGTCCTAATTTTAGGGAAAAAAAGGGAACAAATCTTCGTTACAGACTGCAGCAATATGAATCACAAGAAGCAACATGACCCGGTAAAAAGGTCAGGCATGAAACACTGCCCAAAACACTCACTGTGGCTGTGCCATAGAGCTATATTAAATTACTAGAGCGCTAACTCCTCATCTTATTACGCGCGGAGATACTTTAAATCCTTCCTCGGCGCAGACATTTTAGTTTTGTGTGCGTGTTTGTAGAACATAATGAAATTAGATCGAGTGAATTTTAAAAGTGTAGGAAATGCAATGCAGAAATACAACATACGCAAACAACTTAAAGCGCGTCATGACGGTTATAAAACATCATGGCAAAAATCATCTGCAGCGCCGTATGCGCACGCGTTTGCGTTGTTTGCGCAGAGCAAAAATGAAACGCTCATTTACTCATTCCTACTGATTGTGCATTTTGGGTTTCGGCGTATCGGCTTCGATAACGCAACTTTATAGAATACAAACGCAGATATGCAAATAGCCGTACAAAAGCCGTACACAATTTTGAGTTTTCCATAGCCTACACAAACATAGTCTGAGTAACTTGGACCCTTTATCGCCTTTTTCGCCAGATCATGTCCAAATGTTAAAAAAGGCAAAAGGGTCCACTCCAAGTTACTCGGTACTGTCTCGGACTAACACAAACATGGATGCGACCAGCAGGCATCACTTTCTACATCGAGTCAGCACTATGGGCTGTGCATGTTCAATAGCTCAAATAAGCTGATGATGCCGGTTCACGGCAAAATAACCAATGCCTTTTGAAATTTGTCCAGAAGTCCAAAATGTGGTGTCCGGAAATTGGGCAAAAAATGTGTACAAATCACACAACTTCAAAGTTCAAGGAGGATGACAAGTCAAGGACAGGTCACGCACAGTGGACGTTTCAATGCAATAAAACTAAAAGAAAGAAAATACTCACCAAGCTTGTGTACTGCAGTGAATTTCAGAATGTGAACCAGATAATTATCTTTCAAGATTTAAAACATATTTTGTCACCATAAAAAAGTGACACGGCGGTGGTCGTCGCGGCGCGCGCGGGGCAAAAACGTAAACAATGCTTCAGTAACCATAGCTACAGAAAAGTAGATCACGTATACTAGAGGGCGCTAGTACAACTATTAAGCGTTCATCTCCCGGCACCCGGCGCGGCTCGCGCGGTTCCAAACGGGAGATCAATTAACGGGGTGGGGGGGGGGGGGGGGGGTGGAGGAGTGTCAACCAACTTTACGTGGTTTTTTTGTACGTGTACAGATAAGTCAAATTGTACTGTACTTCTTGCCTTTGTGGTTTATTTATTTATTTTCTCAGGAATAAAATGATTCAGGATTGATTTGAAAAGAGAAAAGGTTTTCAAAATGTTTACAATCAAGGTTTAAATCATAACTACTCATTGTGTTTTTTATTGTACAATTTTTATAAATTAAGTATCAGTGTTCTTTGGTTTAGCTTTTACGAAAGGCGAGAATAATATCACTTTTTTATCAGTGCAGAATATTCAACTAAAACCTAAATCTAGGATCAGCACTGAAGGAGATAAGTTTTGGGGTTTTGTTTTGCATTTTTTGTTTTCTTTGATTTTTATAGTTTTCCCATTGCTATAGGTGGATTATTGCATGATAAATATATACCTCAAGACGGGGAAATGAAGGTGACGTTTGTTTGCAAATATTTGGAGATAGGTTCTAATAAACACAACTCTTTCCATGCCTGTAATGGGGAAGAGCTGATGCTCATCCCTCTCTCAAACTGAAAAGGTCAATTGATTCTGCCTTTTCATATATCCTCTAAGTTTTGTTTACTGAATTATTCCGAAATACCTTTAGACTGTAAGTTAATAGTAGTCTCAATCATCCTGTGAAATGATGGTACCAGGTGTGCTGTCGTTGTCCAGAAAGGTGGAAATTTATATCGTTTTCCAACGATTTCCAGCTGGAAATCGTTGGAAAACTGCCCTGTAGCCTTTAATTAGTCAATGCGCGCGTGGCTACCCGGGCGAGTGGCGCCCCGGACATGCTGTCGGGGCGCGTCACGCGCCCAGCCAGATAGCCACGCGCACCTTTACTAAAGGCTATCATCCGCCCGACGGTTTAAAACGAGCGCCGTTTTTCTCTCGGTTTTTTCGCCATCCAACAACGCAAAACTTTGAACAGGTCAGTGGAACGATATTTCCTATAAAATACTATGGCCCCCAAATCATGTACAATACCTTTAAGAATAATGTACCCATCATTTCTGGTTGTGTTGACAATTGCGGGTTTTGTTGTGTGAAGTGAAGTTTGAATGAAGTACGCCTCTTCATAATTAGAAATGATGCCCCTTTTCATAATATTTTAGGGCCAAAAATGAAAAATTTTATAAAAAAATAGATTGGCATTTGAGACAATGTTTCAATTTGGTTGACCAAAACTTGGATGCACCCATATCCCCCTCGAGAATTCAGCCTCCCAACCTTCTAAAAAATTCAGTCTAAAAACAGGCTTGCTCCCCATTCCATGACCCAGCTCCTCCTCGCCCCTAAAAAAGATAAATTAAAATTGAAAAGGAGTAGTATCCGGTCCGGTTTGCCAAGGCAATTCGGTCGGGATCCGGATATCAGGACCAAGTCAACAAGTGGGACAGAAAATGTGACAGCGTCTCAAACAGCGCCCCCGCACGCCGAGGATTGAACTTGTTCATTGGTGCGCGCACACGTACACAGCATCCAACACGTGCAATGTAAACTTGGGCACCAGCTAGCAATACCGCGCGTGAGGAACACGTGTTTAATAACGCGCGTACGTTCCACCACCACCACCACCACCACCACCACCACGTTTTTGGCTGGACAAGTGTGTGCTTAGCTTAAATTTCCAGGATTGTATTTACATTTTATTTGAGGGTAAGATATGTTAGAAGAGGCCAATACTACTTACTAGATTGGTGATGAATTTCTGTTTAGTCTCAGTCAGTGTTTGTTTTCATAAAGATGTATAGGCAGTCAAAACTGGAAAAAATGAAAAAGGGACGTTTAAACTTTAACTATTTTTGTTACCTTGAATCAATTCTATTTAAAGAATCTCTGTAACTAATATATTTGTTTTTAAATGTTCATGTTCTTTTTACTTTTTTTCATGTTGAAGTTGTGAGTTATGAGCTGATAAGCTGACATTGACATGATCATGATGGCAGAACATTTTATATGGACTTGGGAAAAAAATGAGACAAAACACTTTATTGTTGTGACATAGGCCTAATTTATGACTTATGTTGCTTCGTTTAATCAATTCTATGATCTTTTAAGAATCTCTGCAAAGTGCAACTATTTAAGTATTCTGGTAAGTATTTTCACTGACAGACTTTTTAAGGGGTACATCGGGGTTGCATCATAATTGTACATGTACATGTACATGCATTGAAAAAAGACCAATGACCAAGTTTTTTTGAAGAAGCATAACTCCCCTATACTTCAAGCAACTGAACTGATTTAAACACTGTTGGTTTTATTTTTAAATTATCTTTCCAATGATACCTAATGTGTTGGATTTTGAATGAATTGTAAAAACAGAAATCGACAATCATGGAACATCTCATGGGCCGACTGACAGACACGAAACCTGTACACACACAACTTGAAATGGGAATTACTTACTTTATGCTACTGAGCTAATTTAAACACTGTTGGTTTTCTTTTTAAATTCTCTTTCCAATGGTACTAAATTTGATAGGGTTTGCTTTAAAAAGCAAAAAGTGATAGACTCCCTACGTTAGAGCAAGGTTCCTTGCTCTATATACTATTGTGACAAAAATTACTTTTTGTCCTTTGAATAATCTTTCTTCCTTATCATGTCTCACTTATGACAGAATGGAGAATTAAACATGTTGATTCTAGGCCAATTTTCCATTTATCAAATCAAACTTTATTCACCATGATCACTGTCTAGACTTACCTAGGATGCGGACTATTTATAGAATAATTCCGTAACGATGTGGAAGAGCCATTGACTTTGTTGCTAATGCTTTTTGCACTGTTGTTTCTTTCAGATACAAATACACATGGCATAACGTAACAGTGTTATTGAATACACCTATTGGTTGTGTGTTATTGACTTTATGCACACAAGTTAATGATGTACTTTACTAATATAAATGCAGCTGTGATTTCATCATCAGGGTGGGTGACTCATTTGCATACGCGCAACGCGCACTTTTAGCCTATGAGAGCACGCGTGTTGACCGAGACCCAGATCTAGCCCTGCTGAAATTCTATAAAAGGCGAGCTGGAACAGCAATCGGGTGCTCTGTTCGCTCCAGAACAGGCCCTGTGGGAAGAAGCAATCCAGTACCAGGAAGAAGAAGAAGAAGAATCAAGAAGACCAGAAGTAGCCAAATAAGGAAGGGAAAAAGCATGAAGAGAAGAAGCAAGTTCGAAGAATAATACAGATGTCTGTGAACGTCGAACAAGCAGCATGCAATGAACAACCATGGCACAACGACCACTATTACAGCGCGGCCCCAATGCACTGTGTGTGTACAAGTTCCATGCAAGCTATGCACACAGCTGGCGCACGTATAGATATTAGACTGGTTACCTGTCCGACTCGCGCACTATATCTAGCAGCAGCAAATAACTACTAGATGTATGGTGCAGTGTTTGTGGACAAACACAGGGCTGTTTTGATTTTTTGTGTAAAATTATGTGATTTAAATGAAATTTCAAAAATGAAAAAAATTATAGAAAATTAGCCGATGACGTCATCATGACGTCACATAAATTTTCATCTAACACATGCTGGCATAACTAAATACCACGTTTTAACTTAATCTGACTTGTACTTTTGTAGAATGGCTTCAAAAAATGCACCTTTAAGATGACGTCACATGACATGTGATGACGTCATCATGACGTAAAAGTTCGGCGCACATTCTGAGCAGTTGGTGTAAGTGTCTGCCTACGACTTGTCTAACGACTTGAAAAAAAGACTAGAGATCAACTCTTTATAGACAGCATGCCACATGAAAGCCATGGTTTCTGTCCTTCCCAGAATTCCTTTGTGTTATATTGAATTTGGTCACAATTTTCTGATGCCTGTTATTTCTTAATACTTGAGTGAGCCACGATCACGAAATTGTTGAATTAGGTGGAGAAAAATTCAATGTATACATTTTTTTAATCGGACCGACCCTTACATGCGTAAAAAGAAAAAAATTGATGACGTCATTATGACGTCACACAATTTTCGCCTTTTAGGGCATATCTTTGAGACATACCAAAAGCTGTATCAAAAAGAATTTTGAAAATATCTTGTTTTGTTTGCGAGATATATTTAAAAGAATGTTACGATTTCAAAATTTCAAAAATTCATAACAAATCATGTGATGACGTCATCATGACGTCACTTTGGATTTTGCATCCTAGTGCCAGTATCTACCTACCCACCAATTTTCATGACGATCGGACCTATCCTTATATGTGTTTTAAAAAAGCACATTTTTGATGATGTCATCATGACGTCACACATTTTTTTCCTTTTTAGGGCATATCTTTGAGACCTACCAAAGCTATAACAAAAAGAATTTTGAAACTATCTTGTTTTGTTTGCGAGATATATTTAAAAGAATGTTACGATTTCAAAATTTCAAAAATTCATAACAAATCACGTGATGACGTCATCATGACGTCATGTCAGATTTGGCATGCTGGTGGCAGTATCTACCTACCCACCAATTTTCATGACGATCGGACCTATCCTTATATGTGTTTTAAATAAGCACATTTTTGATGACGTCATCATGACGTCACACATTTTTTTCGTTTTTAGGGCATATCTTTGAGACATACCAAAGCTATAACAAAAAGAATTTTGAAAATATCTTGTTTTGTTCGCTAGATATATTGAAAAGAATGTTACGATTTTCAAATTTTCAAAAATTCATAAAAAATCACGTGATGACGTCATCATGACGTCACTTTGGATTCAGCATCCTAGTGACAGTCTCTACCTACCCACCAATTTTCATGACGATCGGACCTATCCTTATATGTGTTTTAAAAAAGCACATTTTTGATGATGTCATCATGACGTCACACATTTTCTCCCTTTTAGGGCATATCTTTGAGACATACCAAAGCTATAACAAAAAGAATTTTGAAAATATCTTGTTTTGTTCGCTAGATATATTGAAAAGAATTTGACGATTTTCAAAATTCAAAAATTCATAAAAAATCACGTGATGACGTCATCATGACCAAAAAGTTCGGGACACATTCTGAGCAGTTTGTCTAAGTGTCTGCCAAGTTTAAAGGCAATCGGCCGCACCAAAGTAGCCAAAGTGCCAGGAAGAAAGAAAACGTGTACAAATGCTATGGGCAAAAAAGTCTGAAAAGGAAAAAAAAAAAAAAGAAAAAAAAAAAAAAAAAAAAAAAAAAGAAAAAAAAAAAAATCTTAACGAAAACAAGGGCTGTTTTGGAAAAGTTTCCAAAACAGCCAATAATGTGCGTATGCAAACTAAAGTGTCCCAACCTGATGAAGCGTTTAATTATTATCTGCGTCCAAAGGTAGTGATGGAATAAACAAGAAGTTTCATTTGTGAATTCTAGCTACTGTCTGTACTGCCTGGCTGATTTACGTCGGTCTGTTTACGTCAGTCTGTTTATGTCTTATTGTCTGTCTAAGGAAAAGGTCTCAAAGTAAATGATTATAGGGCCAGACTCTAGGACAGACCCAAACTATATCCAGCGCCCCACCTCGGCTTTCCATTTTCTATTTCGTTTGCGCGCCAAGCTGTAGTCCAACCCCTCCCCCTCCCCTTTTCCCTTATCCATGAAGTCTACGAGGCTCTGACGTACAGGACGCCCCTACATCTGCAAGCTCCGCCTCCAGAGGAACTCCACTTGAACCAGGTTGACCTTTGCCCATTCCAGAGGTTTTCGACGGCGCCCTCATCGCTGGTCCCGGCCAGGTCAAGCACTCGCTCTGCCAAGCACCGTCACCGATATCTCCAGGTTAATCCCGGCGGGTTATTAGGGATTCGCTGTACCCCCCTGGGATAGTCGGGTCCCGTACATCATACCCGTTACATTTTGGTGGCAGCGGTGGGATTGTTCTTGGAGGAAGATTTATTGAAGATTAGACTACGCTACTACGAAGAGAGAAAGAGAGAGGAACAATGGAGAATTCGGACCCCGAGATCAAATTTGGACCCATTCCAGAGGGATTATCGGAAAGTGACGATGTAATAGCAATGGTACGCACCAAGGAGGTTCCATTACAGAATCACCGATGGAGGCAGGAGATGATACGTCAACCCCATTGTTGATTAACTTAGAAGAAGAACGAGAAGAAATAGCGAGAATGAGGGAGGAAAATGAGAATTTAAGAAGGCAACTTGAGGCGCTGAAGAAACACGATTTACCCCCGCTATTACCCCCTGTCCAAATTCCCTCCCCCAATTCTTCCTTAATTATGAAACTCACAGGTACAGTTGATCATCGAGAAGTGATGAAACCAGTCGGTAGTCAGTTTGCAGAGTTAGAGAGGCCGCGAGTTCGACCAGCAAATTATGATGGGTCAAGTTCTTGGACTGACTACAGGGTGCAGTTTGAACTACTGGCAGAGCTGAATGGCTGGGGAGAATCAGCAAAGGCAATCTACCTTGCTGCAAGTTTGCGCGGCCCAGCACAGTCTGTACTAGGTGATTTAGATGACGAACGGAGACGTAGCTACAGTTTCCTAACCGCTGCTTTAGGACAGAGATTCGGCCCAGAAAATCAAACTGAGTTATTTAGAGTTCAACTGAAGAACAGACTCAGAGGACGAAATGAGACACTGCCAGAATTAGCCCAAGCCATAAGACGTTTGACAAGACAGGCATATCCGAGTGCAGATTATCAACTACAGGAGACGCTGGCCAAGGAACATTTTATCGATGCACTGAATGACGCTGACATAAGATGGCGAGTATTTCAGTCACGACCATCCAGTCTTGAAGACGCAGTCAGAGTCGCCGTGGAATTAGAGGCATTCCAGGCTGCAGATAGACAACGGGCATGGCCAAGAAAGCCAATGGCAAGAATGATAAATGCAGATGACGAAAGACAGGGTCACAGAAATTGCACCGAGGGGAAGCAGAATTTACAGGAACAAATGACGTCATTGACCGCAAACATGGAAAAAGCACTGGTAGAAGGATTCAAAAATTTGCAGAAACAGCTTGATGTTAAGAAGAATGCAAATTTACCTGGTCAAGTTGCAGGAACAACGGGACAAAGATGGGAGCGACAAGGAAATCGCAACCAACTTGAGTGTTGGAATTGCAACGAGTTAGGCCACGTAAGACGAGATTGTCCAAGGCCGGAGCGTAGAGCAAGACAACCAAGTTTTTCAAACAATGACGGCAGACAGCGATTTCAGCAGGGAAACGGACAGCAGTCGAACTACAACCGGGCCAGTTTTCGACTAAGCAACCAGGGCCCAACCGTGACAAACCGACAGTAGGAACCCGTTCATTATCGACAGGTACGGATGGGCTGTACGTGAGAGGCTGTGTAGAAGATGTAGACGTAACTTTTCTAGTTGATACAGGAGCGAATATAACAATTGTGAGACCCGATGTGTACTACAGGATACCCGAGAGAAAACGGCCACCACTGGAAGACACGAAGATTGAGATGGTAATGGCGGATGGAAAGCCACTTTCTTTTCAGGGGCAAGGGATTTTCAAGATTAATGTTGGTGAAGATGTTTGCAAGGAAGTACATCACAAGGTGTGGATTGCTGACATCGAACTTGAAGGTATCCTGGGGTATGACTTTCTTCACCAGTACAACTGCGACCTTGAAATTAGAAAAGGCGTGATGAAATGCGAAGATGAATCCGTGAAATGTACAACGGGGAGCTTGAGGCCCAAACTTTCATGTTGCCGAGTTATCGCAGATATAGATGTATGTATACCGCCGATGGGAGAAGTTTTACTACCAGGGCGAGTAGTGAATCCAAATAGTATTGGCTTTGCTGTGATGGAGCCGACTGAGACGTTTACCAAGCGTCACGATGACCTGATGGTTGCCAAGGTACTAATTGATGCAAGCAAAGAGCAAGTTCCAGTGCGTCTTCTGAATTTGAGTGATCAACCTTCAAGATTGTACAAGGGAACGAACATAGCAACATGCGAGCCGATCCAAGAAGTAGTTTCGACCAAAGAAGATAATGAGAAGTTGCGTACAGCAGTTGTACAATCCCAGGATGGAACAGCAGTAAGCAGTGAGCAAGATAAAAACACTGTACCAGAAAACCTAGCAGATTTGTATACTCGATGCAGTACACACTTGAACTCCGAGCAACGACAGAAGTTGACAACTCTTTTGAGACGTCATGAAGAAGTTTTTGCGTCATCCCCAGACGATCTTAGAAGAACCGAAGTATACAAACACAAGATTGACACAGGTGAGGCGAAACCAATACGACAACCGGCAAGGAGATTACCAATAAACCAGAAAAAGGAAGCTGACGTAGAAGTGAACAAGATGTTGAAGAGGGGCGTCATCGAACCGTCATGCAGCCCTTGGGCCTCGCCTATAGTACTAGTGAAGAAGAAAGACGGATCAACCCGATTCTGTGTTGACTACAGAAAACTGAATGCGGTGACGATTAAAGACTCGTATCCACTTCCGAGAATAGATGATTCACTTGACGCTTTGTCGGGTTCTGTATGGTTTTCCACGCTCGATCTACAAAGTGGCTATTGGCAGGTTGTTGTGGAAGAAGCGGATCGTGAAAAGACTGCATTTGTAACCGGCACGGGAGTTGGATTCTACCAATTCAAAGTCATGCCGTTTGGACTTTGTAACGCGCCAGCAACATTTGAGAGGTTGATGGAACGAGTTTTAGCCGGTCTTCAATGGCAGACGTGTTTGTTGTACTTAGATGACATAGTCTCGTATGGCCAAAGTTTCGAGCAGGCGCTCGAGAGACTAGAAGAGGTGCTGGTTCGACTTAGGACAGCCGGGTTAAAGCTGAGTCCGAAGAAATGTCACCTGTTCCAGCGAAGTGTTTCGTTTTTGGGCCATGAAGTTTCTGACAAGGGAATTGCCACAGACAAGACGAAAATAGACGCGGTTCGAGAATGGCCGACACCCAGAAATGTAACCGAAGTAAGGAGTTTTCTTGGCCTGTGTTCCTACTACAGACGATTTGTGAGAGGATTTGCTGAAGTTGCCAAGCCTTTGCACAGACTGACAGAAAAACAACGGGAGTTCAGATGGACTGATGAGTGCGACATGGCCTTCAATCAATTAAAGACGGCCCTCACGTCAACACCGATATTAGCCTATCCCACGACTGATGATGCATTTGTCTTGGATACCGACGCTAGCAACTCGGGCATTGGCGCAGTATTGTCACAAATACAAGGGGGTACCGAAAAAGTCATTGCGTACTTCAGCAGGACCCTTACTAAAGCTGAACGGAGATATTGCGTAACAAGAAAAGAACTCCTGGCAGTTGTAGCGGCAACAAAGCACTTTCACCATTACCTGTATGGTAGTAAGTTTTTGATACGGACCGACCATGGAGCGCTGAGATGGCTGATGAATTTTAAGAATCCAGAGGGCCAGACAGCCAGATGGTTAGAAATACTGGGCACCTACACTTTTGACATACAGCACCGACCCGGGAGGCAACACGGTAACGCTGACGGCTTATCTCGCCGACCATGTGACGAGTGTCAACAGTGTAACAGTATCGAGCGCAACGCAGTGAAAGGACAATCTATCAGCCACAGCATGAGAAGTTGCCGAACACACGAAGAGGGAGAGTCGAGTGAAGAGGCCACTGAATTTACTGAAGAATTAGAGGCCAGCACATTAGCGTCACAACAAGTGCACTGTGCAGTAATCACCACTGGGCATTATGAGTTTACCAAGGAGAAGTATAAAGGAGAGGACACAAGGAGTCCACGAGGAGAAAAGTTTAAGGACGGCACGAGGCTAGAAGAGAGCCTAAGATGTAGAAAGTCAGGAGACTTGAGTGAAACGTCCGGAGATGGTAAAGGTGAAGCCACTGGGGATACGAGTGAGGGCGAAAGGGACCCTGCAGAGAAATCCGGAGATGGCGAGTTAATTACCACTGGGGACGATGATGAGGGCACGAAGCCAGAAGAGATTCTAATATGTAGAAAATCAGGGGACTTGGGTGAAACGTCCGGAGATGGTAAAGGTGAAGCCACTGGGGATACGAGTGAGGGCAAAAGGGACCCTTCAGAGAAATCCGGAGATGGCGAGTTAATTACCACTGGGGGCGATGATGAAGGCAGGAATAGCCCTGGGTACAAGTCCGGAGATAATTATGGGCTACATGAGGATAGCCGGAGATGTAAAGCCGTAAACTTGAGAAGTGGACTGGAGTGTTCTCGAATGAGGTCTGAGCGTGATGCAGACAAAGAACCGGAAGAAGAATTGAATGGTGATATCCGAGCAGAGAAGTCCAGAGAAGGCTTGAAATGGCAAGAAGTATGCCATGGTTGGACAGCCGAGGACTTGAGGAAATCACAGCTTAATGATCCAGTGATTGGACGAGTTGTCCAGTGGAAGGAAACAAGAAATAAAAGACCGGATTGGCCTGAAGTTTCAGTAGAAGACAGAGCGACTAAAAGTTACTGGACACAGTGGGATCGCCTTGTGATGCGAGACGGTGTGTTGTATCGTAGATGGGAGTCTGACAAAGGAGACAAGATAACGTGGCAGTTGGTCGCTTCAAAGATTGTCCGAGAAGAAATGATACAGCGTCTACACAGTGATCCAACGTCTGGACATTTAGGTATAAGAAAAACCCTTGACAGAATACAGCGACGGTACTACTGGTTTGAATGGCGACAAGATGTCCGCCGATTGTGTAAGACATGTAATGACTGTGCTAGACGAAAATCTCCCAACAAGAGGCGAAGAAGTCATATGAGGCAATATAACGTGGGTTTACCGATGGAGAGGGTTGCTATAGATGTGTTGGGACCCTTACCGACAACCGACGATGGCAACAAGTATATACTCATTGTGGGTGATTACTTCACCAAGTGGACCGAGGCGTATGCGATACCTAATCAAGAGGCAATTACAGTTGCCACGAAGTTGACAGAAGAATTTATCTGCAGATTTGGGGTACCCTTACAACTTCACTCTGACCAAGGCCGAAATTTCGAGTCTCGTGTGTTTCAAGAAGTTTGTAAGATTTTGGGAATCGACAAAAGCAGAACGACCGCCCTTCACCCACAATCAGATGGCATGATTGAGCGATTCAACAGAACTCTTGAGGCAATGTTATCGATGTATGTAACTGACAACCAGCGAGATTGGGACCGTCATTTGCCGTACGTTATGATGGCGTACCGAACATCCGTACATGAAACTACGGGTTGTACACCAAGTGAAATGATGTTAGGCAGAGATGTTAGACTACCCGCCGATTTGCTGACAGAAATTGCCGAAGACAGAAGTTGCATTACGACTCAGGAGTTTGCCTACGAACTAAAGGAAAGACTAGAACAGGTGCACAGATTTGCCCGAGACCATCTCAAGATAGCTAGCGACCGACAGAAGAAGAATTATGACCACAAAGCTGAGCGAGGAGGATTCAATCGAGGGGACGGAGTGTGGCTCTACAGCCCGAAGAAGAAGAAAGGATTAAGTCCAAAGTTGCAGCGGTATTGGGATGGTCCATATCTCGTCACAAAACGACTGAGTGACGTCACTTATCGTATACAAATGACAAGTAAATCAAAACCAAAAATAGTGCACAGCAACAGGTTAAAACCATACTGCGGTGAGAATCTACCCGATTGGTTGCCTGCAAGTAGCAGTGGAAATCGAGAACATGAAGAAATTGGAACAGACAAGCATCTGAGAGAAGAGTCGCATGGTGCGAATTCATTGGAGCCAGCGGTGTCAGACGAGGTGATGGGAAACCAAGAAAATGCCGAAGACGTGCAACAAGCTTCTGACGAGGACAGCGAGAAAACTGATGCCGACTTGAGGAGAAGCCAACGAACTAGAAGAGTTCCAACGAGATACAGAGACTTTTGACTGTGTGCCAGCTAATTGTTAGATACTAATTAAAATAAAATAAAAGTTTGTTTAGTGTTACAGAGTTTGTGTTTTTAACAGATTAAGCGACTGACCCTGTGCAGCTCATACAACATTTATAAATCATCTGCACTAGCGAGTGGGTGTGACCACAGCGATGAGCTGCGTCTGACGTCAAGAGAAAAATTAGCATAGATAGCGTCTCTTTGCCAGCCGGCTGATGCGCGGGCCATTCAAGGCATCACTTTTTGGTCCGACTTCAGCGTTTGTAATTGTATGCGTGTACTCTGCTCCCGAATTGAAGAATGTATGGTTCAAGGCTAAGCCCACAAATAGGAAGCACATGCAGACACTGTCGAAGGTGGTTTAAGTACCACGGAGAACTGCTCCAACATGTGCAAAGGTTTCACCGAGAAAGAAGAAGCAGAAGCCCAAGAGATCAGAGGAGTAAAAGGCACAGAGCGACCAGTCAGAAAAGAGAGGAAAGAAAGAAACGGGATGGGCGTGAAGACCTGGTGCATACCAGAGACAAACAAGCCAGACCAGCATCAGAGAGAAGGAGAGTGGGCCTGCTGTCAAGCCAACAGCTCCACCACCACCTGTTACTCAGGAGAAGGCAGGGGCAGGTCAAGAGGATTTTCTTGAGCTGCATCCATCACCAATGAGGGTGCCTGACGAAGGGAGCACGAAGGTCGAGCTTGAAGAGCTTCACCAACTTCTGGAGACGCTAGAAACGCCCGCGGCGGTGAGTCCATTATTGGCCACTCCACCGGCTATGGAAGAGTTGCAGCCTCCCCCCACACCCATGAGCCCATCTGCAACGATGCAACAGTGGATCGACGCTGTCAACGAAATAGATTTTTCATCTGCCGAACACCAGCCCGCAGTCGCTCCGTGCCCAATCAGCTTCGCCCCATCGTCTTCCCCCAGCCCCTTCCCTAGGTCAGAGGCAGACCCCATTTCTGAGGACCACCATGCTGTAGCTCCCGATGCTGTCCCTACACCGAAAGAGAACCCCCCAGCGTGCCCACAACCATCCCCCAAGGATCATCAGAAGACCGCGGTGGATCCCCGCATCTTCAACCATGGACGAAGAGGAAACCCCCAATCGGCGGCTGGTGCCGAGGTGGCTTGGATGCGCCAACAAGCGCAAACAGAAACCAAGACGATGACAACAAGGAACGACTTGCTCCACCATCTCGACTTCGGGATAACAGTCCGCCAGGTTCAGGAGACGGCAAGATTCCCAGACGGTAGAGAGTATTCGGTGAATTTCACTGAGTATTGCCTCCCCAGCAGCCAACCCAAGCATCCCCGGCGATGGACGACAGGACCAGCTAATTTTGTAAATGAACAGTAAGATTAATTTTAATTTTAAGATGAATGTGCTTCTTGTTTGCAAAAATCGATTCAAGTTTTGTGTTAAGTAATGTAGCTTTTATTAAGTATGACAAGTTCTTTTTTTTTTTTGAAGATTAATCCAAGGATTAGACTAATAAATAATATTTCAAAGCGGCGCACTAGTTTCAAAATGTTGTTAATAATTTTCCTTCTTTTTGTTTGCGTACAGTGCCTATCCTGACTATGCAGAGCTTCATGCACAGCAGCGATTGTATGGCATGTAACCCAGTAGCCTGTCTACATTCCTTAAATGATACATTGTAACAATTTTGCTCTGCGAGTCAATTTCCGACAATTCTCGGAAGTGTTTCGCGCCGTTGTGATTGGCGGGAAAAATTATCCCATTATGCTTTGCGATCTGTCTAGAATCTGTAAACAAACATGGCTGCCGTTTCGCGCGCGTGTGGACCTCAGCTGATGTTGTGGATAATGATGTACTAAGGTAAATAAGATAGGGATTTTGAGCAATGTAAGTACAAGGCATTATAGAAAAGTTTGCAGATGTTGTTGATGACAAACAGAGTAATTCTAGTGTAATGTATGTGTTAAAAACCAGGAAAGTCGTGAGCTTGAATTGAAGCACGCTGTGTGTCCAACTTGTGTCACTGCACAATTTGCTTGCCACAATTGTGGAGCGGGTTTACACACGGAATTCGTAGTTTTAAATTGATGCGTAAGTATTGGAATGAACTTACCTAATCCATGTGATTATAAATGCTAAATACTGTTCATAATTGTTTGTTTAAATTTATGACATTAATGTTTATGAATGTAACTAGAGTGACATTTTCTTTGTTTACTTGTTGCGGATGATCCAGTGACTCACCGTATGAACATGGACGAGTAAAATTTAAGTAAGGTTTATTGGTAAACATGGTAAAGACAAGTGACAGATTTAGAAGAATTTCTGCACAATTGAATGTGTTGGCATCTAAATGAAACTGTTGACATGTTTGATGATTTTGCATTTGACCAAATTTCACCATTGTTCAATATTGAAAGTATTTTGTGTTGCGGCCAAACATACACATGTATGTGTATGACTGAGTGTAAATAATTTCGTGAAAATTACTGCCCTGTTATTATTAGTTCCTAAATAACTTACTTGCATATTGTGCGAAATACTATCTGTGTTTAGTAATATCTGATGTAGGTTGGTTTCAATTTGAATGCGAGGACGCATTCTTTTTAAGTTGGGAAGAGTGTGACAAAAATTACTTTTTGTCCTTTGAATAATCTTTCTTCCTTATCATGTCTCACTTATGACAGAATGGAGAATTAAACATGTTGATTCTAGGCCAATTTTCCATTTATCAAATCAAACTTTATTCACCATGATCACTGTCTAGACTTACCTAGGATGCGGACTATTTATAGAATAATTCCGTAACGATGTGGAAGAGCCATTGACTTTGTTGCTAATGCTTTTTGCACTGTTGTTTCTTTCAGATACAAATACACATGGCATAACGTAACAGTGTTATTGAATACACCCATTGGTTGTGTGTTATTGACTTTATGCACACAAGTTAATGATGTACTTTACTAATATAAATGCAGCTGTGATTTCATCATCAGGGTGGGTGACTCATTTGCATACGCGCAACGCGCACTTTTAGCCTATGAGAGCACGCGTGTTGACCGAGACCCAGATCTAGCCCTGCTGAAATTCTATAAAAGGCGAGCTGGAACAGCAATCGGGTGCTCTGTTCGCTCCAGAACAGGCCCTGTGGGAAGAAGCAATCCAGTACCAGGAAGAAGAAGAAGAAGAATCAAGAAGACCAGAAGTAGCCAAATAAGGAAGGGAAAAAGCATGAAGAGAAGAAGCAAGTTCGAAGAATAATACAGATGTCTGTGAACGTCGAACAAGCAGCATGCAATGAACAACCATGGCACAACGACCACTATTACAGCGCGGCCCCAATGCACTGTGTGTGTACAAGTTCCATGCAAGCTATGCACACAGCTGGCGCACGTATAGATATTAGACTGGTTACCTGTCCGACTCGCGCACTATATCTAGCAGCAGCAAATAACTATAATGTGCGTATGCAAACTAAAGTGTCCCAACCTGATGAAGCGTTTAATTATTATCTGCGTCCAAAGGTAGTGATGGAATAAACAAGAAGTTTCATTTGTGAATTCTAGCTACTGTCTGTACTGCCTGGCTGATTTACGTCGGTCTGTTTACGTCAGTCTGTTTATGTCTTATTGTCTGTCTAAGGAAAAGGTCTCAAAGTAAATGATTATAGGGCCAGACTCTAGGACAGACCCAAACTATATCCAGCGCCCCACCTCGGCTTTCCATTTTCTATTTCGTTTGCGCGCCAAGCTGTAGTCCAACCCCTCCCCCTCCCCTTTTCCCTTATCCATGAAGTCTACGAGGCTCTGACGTACAGGACGCCCCTACATCTGCAAGCTCCGCCTCCAGAGGAACTCCACTTGAACCAGGTTGACCTTTGCCCATTCCAGAGGTTTTCGACGGCGCCCTCATCGCTGGTCCCGGCCAGGTCAAGCACTCGCTCTGCCAAGCATCGTCACCGATATCTCCAGGTTAATCCCGGCGGGTTATTAGGGATTCGCTGTACCCCCCTGGGATAGTCGGGTCCCGTACATCATACCCGTTACACTATGGTCATGGTCATGTCACCGGTAGCAACACGGGTGGTCACGTGACCATGTTCATGATGTTGGCGGGCTAGTTCACTATTTATATAGGGGTGTCGAATTTCGGGACGTGTCAAAATTCGGGACGTCTACCCCAGTTAAATGGTTCCTGTTTTAACTTCTGTCATTTTACTGTCGCCATTACAGCCCTACTCCAACGGCACCCCTACATGCGCATGCCGGGATTATTACAACCGGTCGACTTTGATTTTAAATATTCTCTCCAGTCCAAATTGTTATCGCTGAACTCTTTTAAAATCATGGTATTCCTGAGATGTGAGCAATTTCTACAATATATCTTTTCCTACCTCCATGATAGGCCTAACAAAGCTTACTAAATGCTCTTTCGGGTGTAAGGTCTTCAAAAATGACAAATAATTAGGGAATCCCTTTCAGGGTACCAGTTACTGATTAATGCAACTGTTCTGGAATTAGAACTAATAATGTCATATCGAAATCGGATTTTACAACCACGACAACCAATATGATCAATCACATGCATTCTATATGTGACCCACTCTGCAAAAAGGGGCATTATTTTGCAAAATTTGAAAATAGTTTTTAATTTAGATGGAAAGGCCATTTTATAAGGCCTGTAGCATTTTGCATTTAGGAGATATTTGGAAATTTGCATGTTTGTTTTCAGGAATTTCTTGAAATGACTTGAGGATAAACAAGCCATTTATAAAAACAAAGCAAACCAATAGGCCTAGATGAAGCACTCGACACAAACACATTTTTTTTCAAACTTTATTCACTGAAATCAAAGATTTTGATTATGAACTAGGATAATATATCAAAGATGCAAAAAAATCCCTCCCTTAAAAATCACTTGCATGAAGAATTGTTCATCCTCTTCACATAAAACGGCCCATTACGCCTAAAAGCACACAGCGACTTATGTGCCCTTTTTGCAGAGCGGGTCACATATATGTGCAATAGTGCATGCTCTTCCAAGTTCTGCTGTATGATGACCCTGGGCATCTAAATGTTTGCAGCAGACTGAGCAGAGTATGTGGGGTCCATAGGGTCAAATTTTCTGGAGGGGGCAGGGAAAAATATGATAGACTTAATGTTTTATATGCAGTTTTAATTTCTTTGGGGGGGGGGGGGGGGTGACCAAGGGGTCACCCAGGGACATGGGCCTCATCTTGGGGCGGGGCCTTCCTCCCCCCCCCTTCAGTTACACCACATACTTTTCTTTTGCATGGTGCTCTAGGGCAGGAATGTTCCCCCGCCCTTTACCAAAAAGCCACGCCGGAATGAAAGCCATTGTGATTGGCCAGTGGAAATTTACTGGTTTGTTTTGTAATGATATAAATTTGCAAGAAATCCTAAATCCTTGTACATTTTACATTCTGTTTTGAAAATGTATGAGCATTGCCTGAATACTCAGGAACGTCTTGAAGATTTTTTTTTTTTTTTAGTTTCCTTCCCTTATTTCTTCAAAAGGGAAGGAAAAAAAGAAGACAAAAATCAATAAAATTGTGCCTTCCACATTTGGGATCTTAAGGGCAACAATTTTTTTCTCTCACTTATTCAGGTGCATCTCTTCTTGCTCATTCCTGGAGCTCAGCCTCACAAGCTATGGCAAGTTATAGTTCTGATCCTGTAGCAGATTTCCAGTCTGCAACAGTTGCACTCCAGTCAGCCAAGAGGAACCCTGAAGAAGATTGCTCATGAGGGAGTGCATCTCGGCGACATCATAAATGTCGAAAATACGAAAAGCAAGACCATCCTAAACCTTGTGGACAATCTTATGGACCTAGCCCAGCCACGAGCCTTCTGCTGTGGTGGCTGGGTCGAGTTGAGCAGATGGGATTCTGATGCGAGACTCATGATGTACGGAGACACATGCAAGGATTGGGGCTGGCCAATCACACAGCTTCCTGTCGACAGACTTCTGGAGTACTGCACACCTGCCCCATACGGTGACCTCATCAAGCAGGAGACGGTGCACAATCCGAGTGTGCGTCTGGCTTACGAATGCCCAGCACGCAACTTCACGTTTGTAAAGAAGCCACTTGGCAAAAGAAGAAGAGCCCCGTTTTACAAAGGCCCACAGTTTCTGGACATCATCAGTAAGAAGGTCAGCAGTACCCTGGCAAATGAGAAGGATATCACACTTAAGTGCTACAAGCTCAATGTGTACGGCAAAGGTGGATTCTTCAATGCACATGTCGATACTCCAGTTGATGCGACTCGGATGATCGGGACAGTGGTTGTGTGCTTGCCTTGCCCGCACACAGGGGGAGAACTTATAGTGAAGCACAAAGAACTGAAGGAGCAGTTTCTCTTTGCCAATATGTCTGGTGATCAAGATAAGATCCAGTGGGCTGCGTTCTATTCAGACTGCATCCACGAGATTCTTCCAGTGAAGTCAGGAAATCGCATCACCATCACTTACAACATTATCCGGAAGAAACCCATACCTGTTAGCTTTGGCCTGAAAGTGGGATCCAGTTCATGCAAAAGTGAGAATTTCTTCACCGGCCCAAAGATCACCACTGATCAAAAGATGAGTCTCGACAACATTGTCTCAGATGTAATCAAAATTTCTAGGTCCGAAGGCTTGGAGCAGTTTGGCATTTTCTTGCGGCACAAATATACGATGTCCGCCCTGGCAGCAGGCAACCTGAAGGGCTGCGACCAGGTCCTGTGTGATGGCTTGATGTCCAGAGGTCTGACCTGTCACCGTCTTACAATCCTCGTTCACGAGAATGAGAAGAAGCCAGATGAGGACAGTGAGAACGACTGGGAGGAGTTTGATGAGCGTGAGGTCTATGCGTTCAGCCCGGACGACATGGCATATGTGAACAAGCAGGCACCCAAACCCCAGCACGCCTCCTGGAAGGAAATGCAGTTCATCAAAGATTGGAGCAAGGGACAGGTTTTGATTGAAAAGACGGAGAAGGAAGCTCACAACTGTGGGAACTACACCGAGCCTGGAGAAGTCGATCGGCTGTACCTACAGGCTGCCATAATTATGGACATCCCTGATCGATCTGAGGAAGAGGGAGAAGCAGAAGTGGAAGGGGAACAAAAAGACAGAGACAGCTCCACTTCAGACAGCGAGGATGAATCTGATGAAGATGCCAATGGGCAAAGCTCTCGGCGTAGAAGACGCCCAAGAATCCTGGCAATCATCCCTGCTCCTAATTCTCTGTAGGATAGCACTTGCCAGCTTTCTCAGTAGTGTCTTTTTGAGTGCTCTTTCCTCTTTCAAATCCCTCCAGTTCACCCGTAATTATTCCAAGCATTCAGTAGCCGAACTGTACAAATGTGTAACATAGCTAGTATTGTCATTCACTTGCCAGTGTGCTATAACCTCATAGAACTTTTTATTAATTTATTCATTTTATTACTCCGTGTGGTGGGAAAAGAACTACATGTACCTCGTATTTGTTGGGTTTGGTTTTATGTGTTCTTTTGAAATGTATATATGTAACATTTAAAATTATGTATCTGTATTAGCCTTTTAGAGGTATGGCAGACACAATAGGAGGGCGCTATTTGATTTGGGTATACCTTTTGTATGGCACAAAAGGTATACCCAAATCAAATAGCGCCCTCCTATTGTGTCCGCCATACCTCTAAAAGGCTAATGGTACTCTGCTTGCCGTTGCTTGTTATTATTTTGTGTTCCATATTAACTCCTCATATACATGTATATTAAGTGAATTGTTTTCAAACTGTTTGGGCAAAAAGTTTTCTGTGTTCATTGTTAAAATGTATTTTCGATGGTATTGTGTGTAAATGTGTAAATTCGATGTAAATGTGTCCTATGCAAGATGCACTCGGTGTTGCTTCTATGAAAACTAGCCAGTACGGGGATTTAAGGAAAATGAATGTGTGCCACGAAGTGTGGGCATCTTTCTGTAACTAGTTTTGTCGTGTTGTAAACATTCCTCTGATTTTCTGGTTGCATAAAAGTCTTTTTGCCTTTATACCTAAATGAAATACTGTTTAAGGAAACCAAAACAAAGGAGTATTGTACGAAACCAAAAATTAACTAAATAGACAAGTTGACATTCTGTTTGTGTAGGAATGAAGTTTTTTGTGTCCCCATGCACCTTCGATAGTTGAACATTTATAGTAACAGAATTGTAGAAAAACTTTTCCATAACAAAATTTCTGTGTTAATGTAAACCAGTACACAAAATTGTTTTATGACACATTTTTTGCAGATTTTTATCCAGTAAACTTTCTGAAATGAGAGATTACATATTTTGTCGCCTTAGTTTCTATCATCAATCAAACTGAAATGTGTTCTTTTATCTGTAATCGTTATCTTTAGGACACCTCTATTTGTGACCCGCTCTAGAAAAAGGTATATTATGTCGCAAAATATGAAAAATTAGTTTTATATATGTTTGGAAAGCCCGCAATGTAAGCTTTCATTTGGTTTTTTCATATTAATTAGTTCTATGGAGTTCAAATTGCACAACAGAGAGAACATGCTTTGAAATAGCTAGTTCTTATACAATGCAATGGAACAATGCACTCTAAAAAGGATATTTTTTCATTTTATTCACTGAAATCAACATTGTTGTGCACCAAACCTGAAACTTCAGATATTTAAGATGTCATTTAAAGACAAACAAACAAAAATGAATTTTGACGAAAAATTTCACAGTCTCAACATTGAAAGGGCCATTACACGTAAATGCATAGCGCGACTTATATCACCTTTTTCTGGAGCGGGTCACATTTGTTTGCGAGTTCCGTTCAAAACTGACTTTTGCAGATGACTTTACAGTACTAAAGTGACTTTTGCAGGCTAAAGCAGTCTTTTTTTTTCCTTTGGATTAACTCCTGTTGTAATTTTGAAACGCACTTTCAAAAAAATGTGACTTTCCTACCTTTTTTTGCGGGTTGCCTCCCGTTTTACCCCATAATTTCCCTCATAAATCAATACTTTACCCTCTTTCCAAAAAATTAAGCTTGCTCATATTTAACATGATATCTTAGTCAACTATTTAGAGGATTTCGGGTGCACATAGTGACTTTTTGTGCCTGTATCATCACAAAATATTGAGGCAAGTCCCGAAACATAAACTGTCTCCTTCGTTCTGTTATATGGAATGGGGTCCTAAAGATAACGATTACCCTCATACCAGTGTCAGTTGCTGGCATGTAATAATTATTCATCCCTTATTTGTTCAAAATTCCTGCCAGGTAGATGTATATACAGTGCTTCAAAGTTTAAACCAGTGTAATGTATTTACATTAAGTTCATAAGTTAAATAAGGATGACAATAGAGTACCGAAGTGATGACGTCAATCCTGCAATGCAATGTTTGGAACCAGAATACATTCTAAACTGCATGTGTGTAGAACCATTGCCCCGGCAACTGACGTCAGACTTCGGTACTCTATTCTTACAAATGCATACTTGATTTGACAATTGTCTTCTAAATATTAAAGCCAGCTTGCGTTAAAAGGATTCCAAACTGATTCCAAGTGATATTTCCCAACTCCAAAGTTAGGACTCCCAGATATTCATCAGTTTCTTGTCTTAAGATCTTTCACTTAGTTGTTGTTTTCCCTCACTAGTAAAAACTAGGCCTTGTCTCCGAATAATCAAGAGTAACCAGAGGAAAAAAATGCATTTACTTCTTTATGTGCAGTTTTACTCTTGACTTTGTAAATTTTGAAAAAATGTACATGTGTACATGTTTATTACCATTGGAATTTATTAGTATGCTTGAAATATTGCAGTTTTTGCCATTTGCCATTCTTTTATACTTTTCATGTGGTAATTTTCCCACCAGTTTATGGAAGCCACTTTAAGAATTATTGTTATGGCTTTGATTGTTGTAATTTTGATTTTTATAGTAATAAAGGATTTGGTCTGTTTTCAGCATCATTTACATGTGTAATTTCGTGTGCAATTTCAAGGATTTGTCTTAGATGCTCCCCGTTGGGCAAATAAATAAAAAGACTTCATTTAGTTTTCACATACTCATCCTGTAGCCTATCTACTGCTCTATTCACTGATTTTCCTACCTCCAAAGATTTAGAAATATATGTGCTATGTCCGCAGTTTTTGGACGTTTTGGCACTCCTAAAAAAATAAATGTTCTAATTGATATTTTCTGAAGTTAAGAGCTTTCCAATGAGACATCCCACAAAACATCGGCCCCCCTCATAATTATAACAACGCAATAAGTTTGAATTTTATAATTAGGAGCGGGACGCTGAACTGGGCCGGCCGAGGACCTCCTCTCAACCTTCGTAGTCAAGGAGGGGGGGGTGGCGTATCCCCCTGAAAATTTTGCAAACTCGAAAAATAGTATTGATCAAAATAGTGTTTTATACTACAATATTTAATTGTGACAAAATTTCACGCTAGACAGGTGTCATGCCAAAAAGTGTCCGGTGCCAAATACTGTCCGCTCATTAGCATACTGCTCTCTGATTGGTCAAATACTGGCCGCTGAGCACGCGCAAAAGACACGGACACTATTTGGCATGTATTATTACATGCCAAATAGTGTCCGCTCATGCATGCGTTGCAACGTTGCATTATTATGCACAGCACAATATGAACACCCAGACACACACAAAGCACGCTACCAAATACTGTCATTTTCTTGCCAAATACTGTCCGTTCCTTGCCAAATACTTTTTTTTACTGTACCTCATTACGTATTCATGTACCAGCGACTATTTTGAATCGTTGGATGAGTTTTTATCCACTTTTTTTTTCTTGACGGCCCGTTCAACTCTATCATACTGTCTGCTTGTTACATATGTTCCCCCTTCGTAAAAATAAACCCAAAATGATGATATTAAAAGATGCGAATGAGTTAACTTATCGTCACGCAGCGTTGATAGCTTGACGGCAAGGAAGGACGCGATGGATGCACGCTACGCCGCCCGGACACAATTTAGCAAGCTTTCGGTTTCGCGATGACGTAATACCCACTTGACCAATCAGAGAGCAGTATGCTAATGCGGACAGTATATGGCACCGGACACTTTTTGGCATGACACCGGGTTCAACGGGCGATCTTGAATTTGTTTGCATTCTGGTTGGAGCCCGCCCTCTGGGTAAATTACACGGTAAATTGCGTCAGGTACAAGTTACTAAGTCTAGTTTTCATTTAAATGTTTTTAGACACCGTTACTGAGTTCGAATTATGCGCTACAGCTTGGCCCATAGAGCATTCCTTGCTCTATGCTTGGCCTAGTACAGATGTCGGCCGAGGGGCCGTCCATAAAGTACGTACGCACGAGGGGGGGGGGGGGGGGGGGGTGGGGGGGGGGGGGGTCCACAGTTCCCTTCACCCCAACCAAATTCACAGCGCCACCAGCAGCCAACTCCGGCCTATTTTTAGACCGCAACAAAACGACTGCTTTATAATCCGGCAGTGTACACCGGACACGTATACATGTACTTGTATCAATTTCACCCGCGTGCTGTCCAAAATCGCTTTTGTACTGGAGGTAAACAAAAGAACAAAAAAGATATATGTCTTAATTGTAGGCCTAGCCTCTTGTTCAAACATATTTTTTTGAAAAGCGTTATTCACTACCGTATCTCAATAAACCACTCATGAAACTTCGAGAGCAAACTATGCACAAAATATTTTATCTTCAAGCAAACTTGAATCCTCGATCCTGATTGGTCAATCCGTGGCAGCTGAGAGGGTGATAAAAACCATATCACATGGCCCATATACACACTCCGAATTGCGCTGTTCTAATTATGCGAATTGCGCGATACGCAAAACGCAGTGCTGCACAATCCATTGGTAATTCAAAAGCTGCGCGTTTGCGTCCAATGTGGATCGTCACGTCTTCGGCGCACACTTGTTACGTTTTCCAGATAGCTCCTGTTTCTCCTGCAGGATAGTGCTGGCTGTTAATGATGTGTGCGTGTATGTGGTACAGGTTTCGCGCACAGCGCCGTTGCGTGTTCCATCTTTACTGCGCGTCAAGTTTGCTTGAAGATAAATTCGTTATCCCACTCGCGCTCGTGGAACACGGAAAATGTAGTGCGTCCGTGTCCCATATTCCACTCGGCCTTCGGCCTCGTGGAATATGGGACACGGACGCACTACATTATTCCGTGTTCCACTCGGCGCTCGTGGGATAACTTATAGTATCAGGATATTTGTTTTCCTTGTTTGGTTTATGCATTGACTGCTAGCTGTTTTGGTTCAAAATATATCACTGTTCAATCATTTTCAGGTCCGTTAATAAAAAATGTTTGCATTTTGTCAACATTTTGTGATTTATTTGGGTGCGACATATGCGAATCATACTACTACTACCACAGCAGGTGTACTGTGAGTCTGAGAAGTTAAGAATAATGCGTATGTGTACAGGGGGTGGGGGTTGGAGCATGGAGGTATTAATACCTCCATGGTTGGAGTCACTGCGTATGCCATGCGTACAGGGGGGAGGGGGGTAAAAACAATCGGCATTCCGTGCGTACGTGGATGGCTCCTAATAAGCCTATACTTGACCTCAATATTTAAAATTATTTTAGTACAGATAGCTTGAAAATTCCAGCTCTAGGCTCATATGTCTACCCCTATGGGGCTCCTACCGGTAAGAGCCCGCCCATAGTTCTAGGGGTAGGCCCTAGTTCTAGGGGTAGCTCATGACGTGGGATTAGTCATGAGCCTAGGCCTATAGCTGGAATTTGTGCTGTCTCTTTCATCAATAGACCTTACATAGGCGTAGCAAGGTCATTCTTATTGGGGGGGGGGGGGGGGGGGGGGTAAACGTGAAAAAGGGCACCCGATATATCCATGCTGAGAGGTAGACGCGGGTATTTTTTACAGATCAAAAAGGGAGCGGGGACATAATTCTCCTACTGTTTAAAGTGGACATTTTACAGAAAATAGTACAAATAAATATGCTTCACAATTATGTAAGAAAAGTAGAAATAGCATTTCATTTTTTCGAATTCTGCTGCAACCCAGAAAAGGGCATTTTTTAGACAACATGTATAAGATCTGAATGGCCCATTGGCTGTGAGAAGTCAAAAACCATTCGCTATAATCACTTCTTGATCAATAGATTTGTTTGGAAAGACATGCAATTTAATTAAAAATTTAATTTAAAAAATGTTGTTGTCATTAACATTAAATTGCACAAAATAAACTTAATGTAAAATTTCTGTTACAAAACAACTCGTGTACTTTTTAGCAACTCTATTTTATTTATTTTATTTCATTCAACATCCAACAGCGCAAGCGCCAATTACAAAATGTGTGATGAGGGCACCAGAAGCACCGGGGCAAACCCTACTCTTTCACGACAGGTGCTCTGGTTTCTTTTACGTGCATTGATCCCATAGAGCACACGAGACCTCCGACTTAACGTCCCATCCGAAGGACGTGGCCTTTTGAGATGAATAAGAGCCTGTCGTGCCCCAGAACAATTAATGCACTATTTCCCAGCCAGCAAACCCTGTCGGGCCTTTGATGGGCAACTGAGTGTAGTGTTGTAGTCAAGGCCACAACCTCCGAGGCCGAGGCCAAGACCGAGGCCACAACCTCCGAGGCCGAGACCGAGGCCGAGGCCACAACGTCCGAGGCCAAGGCCGAGGCCACAACGTCCGAGGCCGAGGCCGAGGCCGAGGCCGGTTACTAAACACGTAATAAACTAATAATCCACTCAATCAAGGTTAAAGGCAGTGTGTATGATTGGTCATTGTTGCAATTTTCAGAAATGGGCGGATTTGGGGGTTAGTATTTTATAGGAAATATCGTTCCACTGACCTGTTCAAAGTTTTGCGTTGTTGGATGGCGAGAAAAACAAGAGAAAAACGGCGCTCGTTTTCAACCGTCGGGCGGATGATAGCCTTTAGTCAACAAGACGCGCGTGGCTACCTGGACACGTGACGCGCCCCGAATGCCAGCATGTCCGGGGCGCGCCACTCGTCCGGGTAGCCACGCGCGCCTTGACTAAAGCCTACAGGGCAGTTTTCCAACGATTGAAAACAATATAAATTTCCACTTTTCTTGACAACGACAGCACACCTGGTGCTATCATTTCACACGATGATTGAGACTACTGTTAACTTACAGGCTAGTAAGGTATTTCGTAATAATTCAGTAAAAACAAATTAGAGGATTACCAATCGTGTACACTACCTTCATTGTTGGATTTTTAATTATATTTTCAAGTCACGTCAATGGCAGGTTCCTTAAAGGATATGTTTATTGCATTTCAAGAACATAAGGGTCTCCAGCATCTATTGGGATAGCTTTGCACGGTGTGGCCTCATAATAATCCCTCCTCTGCTAAAAATGCGCTCCACTGGAGCACTGCTGGCTGGAACATAGTCTTGGGCCCAAGACCCTTGTGTTGTTATTTCGGAGCGCCCGCGCGCCAGATTCACTAACGTTGTGTCCTCGAAATCCCGGCTTCGTACGTGCGTTCTGGCCTCACGCATGCGTAGTTTACAAAATGCAGCCGAATCCGCAGCCGGTGTTTGTCAAACGTGCACGATTTTGGATCGCCACAAGGGTCTTGGATAAGTTGGCAGGCAATTCTTAACTTTTTCTTTACTTTTCGATGATTCTCCCTCGCTTTTCCGAGGGATCTAATCAGTGACCGAGTTTGAGCCTTATCATAAATTATTCATTACATGCAAATACATAGGACATGACGAGGCATCATGACCATTGATCTGCAGCTGCGCGCGTCACATGCGCGTGCACGCATGTCGGACATAAACCACGACGCTCACTGGATCGGTCCATGCATAACCGTCCATCATTATCACAGTCCACAGTCTGGTCGCGCCCCCGAAATGCCAACTTATCCAAGACTTTACTACAGATCCAAAATCTTATCGCGCTGTCGGCCTATTGCAACTGCGAAAGTACAAAAGTACAATAGTAACGTCTTTGAACCAAGACTAGCTGGAACAGAGAGGACAGTCTTTGCAAGGGCATGCAGTTATGGGTACATAGACTAGTAGACATGTGACAGGCTTCGCGTTGCGCGAGCACGCGTGAATAACAGGTTAGTTCCCTCAACTTCACTGCCGGCCATTATGATTATCGCTTTAACGTTCACTCGTTCAGGGCCGAGAGGTGGACCAGGAACCAGTCTATAGCGGGAGTAGACAGATTATCTAACAAAAATATTAGATGCTACCTGAGTACGTGTAACACAATAGTGGCAGTTCATGGGGCGAGTGAAGTGCTGGACCAGGAACTACACGTAGTCCTTTACCGGGAGTAGACTGGTTCTACAAGAAGATAATACATATAATGTACGTACGTAGTACGTGCAATCGGGGAGCTATCTATAGCTCCATGGTGCAATAATGCAAATACCAGTTCATTAATTCGTGCGTATCTGCTTGAAACTTTATTTCGTTTCACGGAACTCACTGTGGCAGCTTCTCGAAAGTTTCATGAGGTAAACAATTTAAATTCATTGAAACAGAAAACACATCTGAATTGGTGGAAAAATTGGTCAAAGTGGGCGGCCTCGAGCCGGCCTCGACCAGATCTTCGAGTCCGGAAGGCTCCAAGGCCGAGGCCGAGGCCGAGGACTTGCACTCCGAGGCCAAGGCCGAGACCGAGGCCATAAAAATCGGCCTCGAGGCCGGCCTCGAGGCCGAGGCCGGTCTCGAGACCTCCAACACTGACTGAGTGGGCCCCATACAGTTTTGGCCGACAGGGCCACTTAGGTCCCAAATGGGCTAGCCCAAACCTGTCCTACAATTGTTACCATGTACGCTAATGCAAGCAATACATGGTGTGGTTTCCCATCCAAGTACTGCCTGCAATTAACGTTGCTTAACTTCAGTAATGCGCCACTTGCTCTTCCACTGAGCCAACAATTGTTATTATTTTGAACAACGAGAGTGCTTGAATCCAGCTCCCTCCACACATTCGACCGGAGTGCATTGGAAAGGGCAGCTTAGAACGGCCAGCTACGTACTCTTAACAATTTAGGGAAAATTGTGCAGTGATGTTGCCAAGGATTTTCATTGGGGACACAATAATTATGAGTGGGGGATCCATGCATGGCAACAACATTTTAAGTGAGGACCCGGGGCACCAGCATTCGCAACTGGCTGTGGCAAGCAGGGAACCAGCAAGTTAGTGGGGACACATAACAGGGGGCACCAGAATGTTTAGTGAGAGCACAGGGGAACTAATATTTTTCAGTGGGGGCACTATATGGGGGAACTAACATTTTTCAGTGGGGGCACAGGGGCACTATAATTTCCAGTAAGGGCACACTAGGGCCAGCAGCATGAAGGACATTATTTTAATGTTGCGTCGATTGTGTACTTACGGGCCCCGTTCCTATAGCTTGCGACATTAAACACCAATAGGTATGTCTAGACAGAGGGCATGGTTTTGATTTTTTGTGGGACGAAAATGTTGGGGTACCAAAAAAGAAAAAAAAGGGCACTCTGAAAATATTGGGGGTAGGTAAAACCACCTCACCCCCCCCCCCCCCCCCCCCCCCCCCCGCTGGCAACGCATATGCCTTATCGCAAATACCGCCTTGTTGAGAGGTCACATGGTCAAAATGTATTTGTGGGAAGGAAAAGGGGACAAACATTTCCTATCCAGACCTAGCACAGGTTGGACGATGTCTTCATTGCACTACCCCTAACGTTAGGACTCTGGGCTCCTACCAGCCCCATAGTTCTTGGGGTTAGTTTTTACCATGGTGACATCTTAACCAGGTATTTGCGATAGGCTTATAAAAGTTATAGCCACACATGCAACCACGGATCGACAATACCATGGAGCTAAAAAGGAATACAAAGTAGGTTCGGCCCGTTGTTGCCTTTTGATGGTCTGTTTCCCCTGGCACACATTTACTTTTGATTTTCTGAAGTACCAGGCTAATACTCACAAATGGTTGAATGTGTGGCTAAAGTTGCCCACCCCCACCCCCACCCCCACCCCCACCACCACCCCCACCCCCACTCCCACCCCACCCCAAAGTGCAGATTGTCATTTTCGAAAATCAATTGGAAAGAGTTCCATATCCAGCCACTGTTTCTTTTTTCTTTCCTTTTTATATCCCCTCTTCTCGTGCCTCTGTCCTCTTCTGTTTCTTTTTCTTGAGGAGCCAGAAATCGAACCAACATCAATGAAGTCAACTTCCCTGCAAGAGAAAGATGGCCTCAGCTGCTCGGACACTAGCGCTTGTTGCCGATAGGAGGAATTCAGTCCTACTTACGCTGTATGCGGCCGGCAATATGGCTTATGAATATTTAGAAAGGATCAATGGGGTGGAACATGCATGGTTATGACTGTGTTTAAGACTGCCAAAATGCACCCCAGTGGTCCATACTATGTGTTGCCCCCTGTCTTCAAAAACTGGTAGAGACCCAAAATGTTGTTTATTCATTACATATTACCACATGGGGTGGATCCAGGATTGTTTGCACGGGGATTTCTGAAATTTGTGTTTGTACATTTGCCAAAAAAGTTGACTCCCAAAATCTTTCACCTACGACCAGAATTGTATGGGGGGGGGACTTTCTGAACATTGGTGCCACCATTTAACCTCTTGGTTTTGCTCTTACGCGTACATGCAAAATAAGACAAACCATTACAAGCAAAAAATAATAATAAATACAAATTGGCAGCGAACGGTAGGGGTGTTCATTTTCGAATAATTTAGTATTAGATTATTCGAAACTGTGTTTGACCGAATATTCGAATATTCGATACTCGCCGATCAAGTTTTTTATGCGTCAGCTGCAACTGCATGCCGCGCTGGTAAAAAATGCATGGAAAGCACAGGGTGTTTTACATGCGGCGATCGATATTATGGACCGCCCGGTCGACTTTTGCCTGTGCCTGTTGTCTGAAGATCATTACCGGTACATATATAACGTTCTGATAACCAAAAACTAAACTAAAGCCTGCCTTTTTGGAGTAATTATTTTAAAAGTGTCAAGGGTTTAACGGACGGGAACAATATACCTCCCTCCACAAAAGTTACCGTGGATAAAAAGTGTTGTTGATGTTGTCATGTAAATTTTTGTTTACTTCAAATATAACAGTGTTAGTTGTGGAGCTCTGTGGCCTCGTGGCATAGTGTACTGAACTCAAGATCTCGGTGATACTGCAGATTGTGGGTTCGAGACCAGCTGGGGTCAGGGTGCTTGTGTCCTTGTTGTTTGTCACAAATTGCTTCTTTCCACCCAGGAGTAAATGGGTATCTGTGAGGGCAGTGATGGTTATGTGTTTGATTAGCCCGTGTGTGCTTAACTTGCAGCCGGGGCTGTATGCTCCCCGGGGAGCTGAGAAGGTTTCAGGAATGATGAATGGGTCCGATGACCAGGGGTAATATAATATTTGTAAAGCGCTTTGATCTTGCTAAAAGCGCTATATAAGTACCTGTATTATAATTATTATTATTATTATTATTATTACTACTACTAGACCATGCCCAGTGACAACCCCTCTTTGTTTTGCTTACAGGTAAAAACAAACCCTCTTAAATGTTTCTGGCTCCGCCCTGAAAGGTGTAGTTTAATTTACCCACTGGAACATTAATACATGTAGATTCCACAACTTTACTTGAACAAACAAGTAAAGTTGCCTCTGCTTGAATATTTAGAAAGTTTGTTTACATTTTGTGTTGTAAAGTTTGCCTGTTTTATGCGTATGCACAGAAAACAGTCATAGCAAGAGCCCGAGCCCCACCCCCATTTGGTCTGTAACTGTACCTTCTTTAGTTTGTCTTAAACCCTTTAGTAGTACCTTTGTTCATTAAACAGTAGTTCATTAAACCTATATTTATTTTGTATCTTTTTCATTCATGGTAGTTCTTAAGAATTATATTTATTTAAAGTAAGATATCTTTTCTTTCTTTTTTCAGTTCGTATTGTCGCAACTTTTATACATGTATTCTAAGCAAAGCAGGTGAATTCGGTATCTTGCCTACTTGATATAATTTTCTTTGATAGAAACTTTGAAAGATTAGTTTTCAAAGTTATTGAAATACAAACACCATAATGTAATTGCTTTACTGTCATGGAAATTAAAGATTGGTTGTTCAGTTCACATACATTTTTTGCAGCGATTTACATTATAGGCCTATGCATATTTTTACCAATGTAACTTCATGTGCATGGTTTGTGTTGTACATTGAATTGAGCCTTAGCTCAAAGTCAGTGGTGTTCTGTATGTATTTCAAATAGTACATTGTTTTCAGATTTTAAAAATTGTATTGTGTTGGTAGTTTGTACTTATATTTAAGTATTGCAGATGTGTAGTATTCATTTTAGTGAAGCAATTTTCCAACTTTACCTTGTTTGTTAAAGAGTTGTTTGGAAAGTATGTTTTGTTACTTTTAAATAAATAAACTTTAAAGATTCAAAACAATTGTAAGCGCTCGTTATTTTTCCTGTGGTTTAGGGGCCTACATATATTTCAAATAAAGAAGACTAAGAGAAATCAATACCGTTCCATCGGCGTTCCAGGCACGACCTGGCTGGAAGAAATAAAGTTTCAAAATCGGGAATGAAATTTTGGCGGCATGTACATGTGTACAATGAAAAAAGGGGGAGGGTTTGTATATTAAAAATAGTAAAATTATGAATACAAAAATTAAATGATATTTTTTAAATTTTATTATGCGGGATATCAAAGCTTGGGTATTATTACATAACTATTAGTATTAGCCAACTGAAAATAGTAAAAACTTGTAAATAAATCAGTGCAGCCCTCAATTAAACATCCGCGTACCCAACAGAGGGCGGTATGCTAAATCTCTGTCGTCCGTGCGTGACAGGTCGGTCCAGCGGAATGTTTTGTTATGTTGCCCGATATCGTTCGGCCTTGTGCTTCGTCCTCTACCTTCAGCGAAAACAACCCGTTTTTTGGTCCGTAGCAAAATTGGAGACACACCGCTTCACCTGAAAGACGGAGCTCATTTATTCTACTGTTTATTCCAGTAGCGTTTGCAGCTCAGAACCGTCGGGATGGGTAAGTTGCAGCGATGTTTCTGGGTTGTTTATTTCTTTATGATTTCAGTTTTTCTCGGAGCGTACTAAGAATCGAGGATATTACATGGCGAGCTCGGGCTGGATGTTTTTCCATCGCCGTGAGTTCTGCCTCGATCTTGCCCAAACTGCAGCCTTTCCCCGGCCCGTTTCCACGCTTTCCCACTGCCAAGGAGCGTCTTAGGCACCTCTCCGGGGCCTCGGTGGGATTGCGGTAACGATAGGGAAACACGTGGGAAGAGTTCGGAGGATAAAGAACAACATTAGATCGCTCAAAATAAGAAGAGAAATAGGCTTTCTTTGTGTTCCTTTGTTTGGGCACAGGGCGCCATGCCTGATGCGAAAACGCCATAGACTCTGCACACAACGCTATATGACTCATGACAGCTGCACATTGACCAATCAGCGTGCCCCCTTTCCGCTATATGTATATGTACAAAGGGCCGGTGCTATTTTTTTTACACAATACGGGCGATGGGGGTCGTGAGTTTTATGTAGCAGAGATTGGAAAATAACGGACTTTAAAAAAATGTCATTAAAATGAAATGCTGTTTATTTGAATTTGAGTTGAAGTAAATCTATATTTATTGATCTGATCATTGTTGTTGCCTTGGAGTTGCAGGCGTTTTGGTCTGGCCTTGTTTTTCTCTGACTTTGTTTTTCTCTGATTTCAGTGAATTTAATCATTTCAGTCATACAGACACTTTTGTATTTTTAGGGTAGTGTATTAAAACTCAAATTTTGCAATCAATAATTTATTGGATCATAATTTATGTGCATGACTCACATACATACATACATGTGTTGTTCAGTTGTAAAGTGACTTTCATTTTTATACAATGTACGTTGAATCGAGCCATTATCTTAAAGTTGCTCTTGATGTGGAAATTGATTTGAATGTGATTTGAACAATTGGAGAAATTTTTTGTTTCAAGTGAATTGCATGAGTAATATTTTACTTGGGTGTTTGTTCATTTTTTCAGCTTTGTTTTACAACCTGTTGGATTGTGGAATGTTAATGATTACCAATGATAGCACATTTTCGTGCTCTTAGTGGAAATGTATTTATTGAAGATGAATTTGACAAAATTTAATAAGTCATGCTTACAAGTAGGTATACAAAACTTCTCAACAAAATATTACAATTTTTGGAATGTTGAAAGAATTTCAGTTTGAATTATTGCAGCGTGAAAACTCAAAACAATTATGTATTTTGAACTGGAGTTTACCCTAGGTACTCTGGATAAAACAACTTCAGTGCGTATTTTTGGCAGAGTTGTATGGCTTGTGAGTTGTGACCTGAGCTTGAGTCCCATTGAGCGACATTTTCCATGACTTTAACTCAAAGTAAAACTCATACATCACGGTGAAAAACAATTAGACTCCGACTCAAACCTCTTGTTTATGACTCGGACTTGATAATTCATCCCAATTCACTAGTTTTTAAACAGTGATAAATAAGAGTCCTTTTATTCTTTGAGTTTTGTTTTTCCACATTCAAAGTTTTTTTTTGGGTAAGATTAATACTGTCAACAAACCTATGGAGTAATGTGTCGCACTGTGTTTACAATGTTTGCCAAGTGGGGACATGTGGAGATATTACAGATGTTTTGTAAGCGCAAGATTAGAGAGGCGACTACGTTTAGTTCCCGAGACGCCATCATTTTTTGCGCTTGTTTGACGTTTTCCTCACTCATTCTAAACGTAATCACCTTGTTTACACGGATAGCAGTAGCATTAAAAGTAAGTAAGAAACAGATAAAACCAACGAACATTTACCAATTTTCGTCGCGTACTGTTCAGAGCTAATCGTCGGCGTACGCACTAAGCCGTGCGCTAACAAAACCTCTCTATTACCAAGTTGTAGTGTACTCTTTGTCCAACAAAATGTACTTTGTACATGTACATGGATGCTTACACATGTATTTTTTACTTTGTATTGGGGGAACCTAAAGTTAACCATTGTTGTTTCCTTATGATTTTGAAAAACTGAGTTGTTTGTGTTTGTCAAAAAAAGGTAAACATTTACATGATCCCAACTTGTATGTACTCAAATACATGCCGTGATGTACCACATCATGCAGTTCTGACTTCTGTCCCTACCTGGCTGCATGAATTCAAGGTAAACACGTGTAGTGTCATTTAGGGGTGTGCATCGGAACCGGGTTCATGTCAGGAACCTGTTCCAGATTATGGAATCGAGTACCCGTACAACTTCACATTATCGCATAGTAACTTCCCAGAAAATGAAAAAGGAAAGGTTTCGAATGTTATTTGTTGGGCATTTTCAAAATTATAACCAGACTACATAGAAAACCAGCACAGATTTTATGTTTATGACGCTCACAAAAATTGACAATAAAGGGAATTTACCGGTTGTGTTTTTTGTAGCCTGGTATGGATAAAGAGCCTCGACGAGACTTAATAGCATGCCTCATTCCACAATAAATACAACTGTATAAAGCTTCTGTCTTTTGTGATATGCCGGCGCATGCACGTGCCGGAACATGTAATGGCGGAGTAGTGATCATGTTTACTGGACACTGGACAGACAAGAGATTTTTCAGACTTTTGTCTGAAATCAGACTTTTGAATCTCGGAGAAAGACATTGCAACTTCCGGGATTGGAAGTTTTGGGTTGGGTTTCTTTAACGGGTACCTGGGTACCCGTATTTTTTTCAATCGGGTACCCAGTTCTTTTACTAACTGTAAATGCACACCCCTAGTGTCAAATTACTTCATAATCGTAAGTCCATTCTATTCCTGACCACAGTTGAAATCTCATAAAGAGTTGCCGCACATTGATGTACACGAAAACTTCACTGTAACAAACAACACAATGTCAGCTATAATGAAGATCCATTTTGGCTACCTAATGAACATCTATTTTGGCTACCTAATGAACATCTATTTTGGCTACATTATGAACATCCATTTTTGATACCTAATTGTTTTATTCAATGCATTCCATTTCAGTATAACAAACACTGCCATACTAAATGTGTGGCTATAACGTTCAGCAGTCAGTACATGCCATAATTCACTTTACAGAACCACTCTAGGAATAAATGTTGTGGACCTCATGATGTTTGCTACAAATATCTATGTTCTAGTGTATTTGGGAAAGCGCATGGCTCGTTTAATAATATTAAAATGTGTACCTAGTATCAGCTGCGTTTGGTAACAGATTTATTTATTAGTGAATCCAGTGACTCAGTCTTAACCTTTGTGACTTGTGACTCGAATGTGATTTGACCTACATTTAAATAAGACATCAGACTCTTCGGTATATCATGGAGGAAGGAATTCCTTCCTCCATGGGTATATTGAATGCCCCGATAATTCAGGTTTTTTTTAAGGGGCCAATTGATTTTTGATATGAAAAGAAAAGAAATATCGTCATATCGAGGAGCCTGGTAGTAATAAAAAGGTAATAATAAAAATGGGGGGGGGGGGGGGGGGAAATCCCCCCCAAAAAAAATTGGGGTCGGGCCGTTAAAATACAAATGTAGGTTAGGTTTGGTAACCGGAAGCAACCTTTTTTTTGTTTTTTTTTTGCCTTAGTTGTAATTGTGCTATAGATACATGTATTAATTACGAACTTTAGCAAAATTTTGTTGATAACCAAAATAATAGAGAAATTCCACCCACATTTACAGCCAGAAATTTTTCCCTTTTGAACCCCCCCCCCCCTTCCATAAAAAAGAAAAATGTAGCAGCTAATTCCCAAGCAGAGCTGCACAATAGCCAGATTTAATGTGCCACAGTCAACAGGGTGGTTCTGAAGGAGTGAATGAATATATGGGGGTCAAATGTAACTGACAGGTGGAGCACTGTGAAGGCTTTGTTCTGAATGTCACAGGGGTCATGACCACAATCCTGCCCAAAGTCTAACCAACAGAAGGGACACAAGGTCCCATTCAGGCCCCATTTTTTTTCCTTCTTGTTTATTACCAATCTGGAGATTATGCTTCAGACTTCTGTGTATTGCAAATTCATGTACAGTACTGTGTTGTTATGGTGTGAACAAATTTGTCGGGTTCGTCTATGGTGGTGTGGCAGAAGAGCAGTTTTCGAAGCCAAATTTTTAGAGACTTCCATGTTTTGTTTGAATTTTGGGGGAAAAAATGGGTATTGTAAGGGACTACACGTACATGTTGTTTCTGCAGTAGAATTGTATATGATGCAGTTCATGAAAGTGTCCAGTCGATTTACGAATCATCGCACAGTGTATGAAAGCAGAAGGGGTAGCCACAGGTTTACTGTGCGCAAATTTTGTGGGAGTTGTCGGGAGGACATTACTTTGTGCTAATGAGCAACAATGAAAATTGAAGTTCCTGTGGGATATTACTTTATGGGAGGGAATTAGGCGGATTTTTTTTTAACCATGCATGAGTAAGGGTTGGTTTGAGGATGGGATGTCTGCTGGTGTGCCTAAATTTAGCTTTTACTCTGTGATTTAGCTTGCTAAGAACATGTAAAACTGCGTTAGTTCTCCCTAACAAACGTGGAGGTATAACAAAGGGAACAATATCGTCCGCGATTCCCAAAATACTTCCGCGATTGAGATCGCGTACAAAACCTATGGGAGTCTTCCGAAAAAGTTAAAGTACAAACAAAAGAGGGAACAATTTGGAGGTTGATACACATTTAACTGTGTTCTTGTTGGACTTTTTTTGGTCAATCTACCGCAACTATTCTGCAGAAAGAAAAAATTAAGTCCAAAAGGGATGCGGAGTAAACTAACATCCCTGTAAACTTACTGGGACTGTGATGTACATTTACATGTAAAACAAACAGGCCGACAGGGGGCATAATAGACTTCCACCCAGCTGCTGGTAGTTTAACAGGGACACTGATTACTGTATAGATTAATGCGAATACACCAGCTGCATACAGCAAACTGAACAGTCTGTCTGTGTGAACAAAAGTCCAAATGGGAACAGCTGTAAGATTACGCAAAGGAATGTAGACAGTGAGTCGCAGTACTTTACCAGTTGGAAAAGTCCAATGGCTTAAATTTGCTTGAGTAGGCTATCAACGGACAACTATCGTGTTTGAAAAAAATAAGGTGTCATTCTTGTTCAGTAACCAAACTTAAGTATGTGTGTACTTGTTTCAGTTTCCACAGTCAACACTCACTATGAACATCTAACAAAAGAAAAATGGTGCACTAACAATGAACTTCCCTTGTCACTTGTTCACAGTGACTATACTTAACAGAAACCTCAACCACATAAAAAAAAATTGTAGTCAATGGTCCAGCAGATGTTGGTTCTAAAATTTAATTCCCATTTTGTTGAACAAACAAGCTTGTTATTGCAAGCCATTAAAACAGTATTACCATTTTATAGTTAAAGCACATGTGCATTGAATAAGATGCAGACCTGAACAATGAGATTGAAAGGTTGATTGTTGACAGGAAGAACTTTATTAACAAGTTCCAGTGGTGCACCCTAGGTGGAGCGGTTCTGAGGTCTGCAGATTCCCCACCCCCCCCCCCCCCCATTTCAAGAGGTTGTACAAACTGATAGCTGTTGTAAAATATGTCCAAAATGTGGCCAGCGAATTTGTATTGGAAGGAATTGTCTACCCCCTCCTTTTCAAGTTTTTAAGCTCATTGGAATTTTTTTTGAAAATGTTTTTGAAAAAAATAAGTGATGCTTCCACCAACCCACCCAAAAACGTGTGTAAACACCTTCAATCAGGGACCTCCTGTTGTTCATACATTAACTATTTGGCAAGGACCCTCATTGGTTTTGTACACAATTTTTAATGGGGACCCTATTGTCCTCGATTGTTAAAGGTCCCCAGTTGAATGCAAAAACAAACCCACACAATACCTGGGTGCACCAATGAAAAGTTCAACAGGCATTGTTGCATTGTTTTATTTTTTAGAAGATGCAGCGAATTTCATGAAAGGTAGATGTTTGTGTGGTGTCCAGGTACATGTACATGCTTCGTTATTTGATAATGTGATCAAAGGTACTACAAGTTATTCCCCTCCTTCAATTGGATCATTCCTTGGCTATCTTTATAACAGGAAACATCTATAGGTCATTTCAGGGGTGACTCACCCTCCCAATAATCCATACTTGAAAGCGACACTAAATTTTTCCATGTTGCTCACTGGCAGACTTTAATCTCCTGAATTAGTACTGCCTGTTCCACCCAACTGCTGTTTCCAGTGCTATTGTGCGGCATACAAAACTTTGCATTGTGCTGCACGGCTGCCCTCATGAAACAGTCGCATAATATTAGACAGCCTGCAAAAATAATCCAGTGAATTACTTTATAGTATCACGTTACTGCGATTCGGCCCTATAGTGTTACAGAGTTGGGATAGAACATGCACAGAACGGAGCGTGATTGCCCATTCCTATTACCTGAACCTTTTTACTGCAGATATTGGAGTCTGCAGTCTCGGTTTGTTTACTCAGTTGATTCTGCGGGAAAACCATGGAGCATGGTGCATCCAGCAGACGGAATTGTATTATGGGCATAGTAGCTCTGTATTTATTTTTTTTGACAGATAATGTGAAATTGGTTTGACAAAAAACATGTCAGGACATTTGGATTTTCTTGTTGGAATTTGGCAGGCAGTGGGCGTATTGTTTTGCTCTGGTCAAATGTCACTCGAAGTCTACCATTCAAATAATGTCGGACTGATGGAATGGTTGTCAGAATGTAAGCTGGAAAGTCCTGCATGTACATCTTTTTTTGTCAGTGAGACCTGGGTATTAGAAATTGCTCATCACAGACATTACACTATAATTTTCTTGTAATTTCATGCGTTAGTAAGGCTTAAAGATGATGTTGATTGCTGAGAGAAGTCTGCGTCATTTTCTATTTTTATTATGTAGATTGCGTATTGTAAAATCAAACAGCAAATTATTTCTGCCATGAAATACCAAAAAATGTGTCTTTTGAGAGCTATTTTTATCAAGTCCCCTCTAGCGCAGCACAGCCTGCTGGTGCCATTTATCTAAAAGTCGTCGCTGTGGGCAGCAAACAAATCGACGTTATAGGACGAACTCCCCTTTTGTACCTAGTGCTAGACACAAAAGGGGAGTTCGTCCTATATGACGTCAAATTGTTTGCTGCCCGCAGCGACAACTTTTAGACAAATGGCACCATCGGGCTATAGGGGACTTGATAAAAATAGCTCTCAAAAGTATTTCAAAGTGTATTTCATTGCAGAAATTTGCCGTTTGATTTTACAGTACGCAATCTACATAAAAATGAAAAATGATGCAGACTTCTCTCACCACTGAACTTCCTCTTTAAATCACTGTTACAGAATGGCCAGTTGAATGGACATTTCTGTGTATTGTGTAATTCGTAGCTTCAATATCTGTACATTTAGCTTCAATTTGATGGTAAAATGTTTCAAATTTGTGGCCAGTTGTAATTGTTTGTGGTTGTTGACCATTATCATTTTATTGTCTTCATCTGCTGAGAATTTTTCTTTGAAACTTAAAGAATTTGATGTGTAATACTAATATCTGTGACAAATGGAATAGCCATCAGATGTACATGTACAAGTAATGACCACTTCATGCTTTGTTTACATAAGTGGTTTAGGCAGGAACCACCAATGTAAACAAAGTGACATCATTACTATAGGCTTGGGTGACTTTATACAGCAGTTGACTCTATTCAACCCCATGCAGGAGTCTGCACAACATGTACATGTAGTCTCTTCGAATCAGAATCGTGATTTCATTTTGTTTGAGGAGTTGACCCTTTGAAGTAGCCAATTTCTGCTTTCTTTGAGTAGATTTCAGGCCCTGCCTGATGATTCTGAAACTCGCTGACTTTCAAAAAGGATTTAAAGATTCGGATTTCTAGCTGTTTCTTCCATAAAATCAAAAGCTATGATGCAGAGTGTTGTTCTTTCTACATGTTCCAGTGGGCCATTCACATTCATATTTCGGCTGTGTGGAGTCAAATCCAACCAATCTGGCAGTTTTGATGACCCACCACAAACAAGTTTGCGTAATTCTGTGTAGAAGGTGTAACCCCAATGCAAGCGGCTCAACAAAAGCCTCCTGTTTCATGGATGCACTGCAGAGGTATATTTAAATTCTGAATGGAATCGCAATTCCTGCTCGTAGTCGGAGTCAACTCCAAAAATGTTGCAGTCGTCCCAAGCTTGTACATGTATGCAGGTAGGTATTTGAGTCCATTGCTTGTGAGGAAAATTGGTACAGTTGACAAGCAGGTCTGTTGAGAGGAGAGATGTCACACTACTGGCGTTGAGATCAGTGCATTTTGCTATTGAGTGGTCTGCACTTTAGTTACCAAAATGACCACCTAACTTTGGTGCTGCTGCTTCAAAACTGGGATTTGTAAATATCACCACTGCCTTACATGTACCATGATGTACTGTTCTGATAATAAAATACTTTTAAATGTTGATACATTTACTGACTGCTTGCAGTGATCTATTATAGCAGTGATCTATTCCAGCAAGGATTGTGAAACAGCTACTGCTGCAGCCGAACCGCCGAACCGAACTAAAAATAGCCGAACCGAACTAAAAATAGCCGAACCGAACTAAAAATAGCCGAACCGAACCGAACCGAACCAAAATTGTCGGTTCGGAAGTTCGGCAAGCTTTACGTGCACATATTGTTACGCTTGAAATGCATGTGATGATATGACAAAATTAGCGCACATCACAGGCGGCACAGATGATTGAATTTACGTGTTGATAAGGCCCTTCTTTTCGGCCTTACATGTACAATGTATGTTGTAGCAGGTTTGGACTCCATCCCATGTACATGTACCGCGTAAATTATATTAGCCCAGGTATCGCATGCAATGAAGACAGCCGATAGAATTTTGAAAGCCTTTTCAATAATCCAGTAAGGTAACAAAACATGAGTTAAAATTCATAAAAGACCAAGTCGCGACCGCTTGCATGCATCCGGCCATGTGAGTTTGCAACCCTTCCCCGCCTAAAAAATATGTAGTGTGCTCAAAAGCGAGCCCCGCCTAGTATGCAATGATTGGTTGTTCACAGGGCTACACAACATTCCTCGTTTTGCGGGGGGGGGGGGGGGGGGGGGGGGATGCATGCATTGAGTCCAAGAAAATAAAGCTTTAAATTTGTGAGCGCGTACCGTACGGCGTGAAGCCCTTTATGGCATGGGGCCAGGGCCCAGATTCCAGGTACTCTGTGGTAAGCTTGTGCGGTTTTAGATTAAACCAAAACCGAAAAAAAATGCCCAAGTTTGACTCGGTATAACCAGTTTACCGACCTTGAAAACAAAGGGCGCCGCCATCTTGTCGCCGCTGGCTTCAAGCTCACGTTGAGCGCGCGGAAACACCGGATACGTTCCCCTCCTGCGAACGACGCGAATGCCCACCACTCTCTTGTCGATCTTTTGAAAAAAAATTCTTCGCGAAGCTAGCCATTGTTCGCATGACTGGGAACGCAGCGCTGGCTTCCGTAATCACGAGCTTTTGTCACGCTAATAGTGGTACATGCGGAGCGGAACCAACGAAGCTGACGATCCCTGCAACCAGCGAACACGTACAAAATTGAACGTACACATGTGAGGGAATTCCCCTGCATGTGCAATGCGAGAATCAGACTCGCCAAGTCGAAGCAGCTTATTTGGTTCAATTGGCTGTTTGTCAATTTTCGTGATGCGTTTAATACGTGAGCGATATGAGTGTTTCCAATAGAGTACTAGGTCGAAGTCTAATGAGATTTGTGACGTAGACCGTAGACGCGCACAAGCTCGCGAGTATAGTATAGTAAATCCAGTGGTGTTCGTTTCCGTCGGCTTGCCAGCCCGCCGTGCATGCAGCGCGTACATGTATGTGGCATGTGTAGTGTGTGGTGTGCATGTGCAGGCAAGCGCTGTTTTAGCATGGGCTCGCGCTTGCGATGCGTGAAATTAATAAGCTTCACGATTCGGGAAATGTCATTTGCGCCTAAGACAAAGACTGTTCAGTGTTCTTCAGACAAGTACGGTAATCTTTTCTTTGTGGTTTTGGAAGTATTTTTTGAAATTTTTTCACTCTGATTTTCTGAAATGAATGAAATAATGTTGCAGATGGTTTGAGGTTTTCAAAAATCAAAACCGGACGCGATTGGTTTAATTATAAAACCGGGAAAAAACGGTTTACCGGTAAACCGCACAAGCTTACTCTATGGTGCAATCTGAGGCTCTCATGGACACCTTTTAGAACAAAAATATTTGCAAAATTGTACCTCCGAAAATGGTGGTAGGATTCTACATGCACACGTACATTCCTTCCTAAGCACATCCTGCCTCGTGTTTTATTTGTTGCAGCACTTGATCCGTCAGTCCCTCTCTAGTCGCAGAACAAATGTTGAGGAACAAAAATGTTCCAGAATAAAGTTACGTTTTAATTTTGTTAAGAGTTTTGACTGAATGAAATTTGTACTTTTTACCCTAATTTTAAAAAAATGGCTGTCCATTTTGCTTATCACGCAGACTGCGCTAACGATTATGTTCATGTACAATAACATGTACTCACACTATCAACATGCCCGTCGACTCGGCGCGCAGTGGCCACATCGCCCCCTTGCATTGACCCACGAACCTTTCCCACCGAGCTAGTCAATTCACAAAGTTTTCCCGGAGTTGTGTACTTTGCACCATGAATGCTTGGTACATCCGCATTTCGTCGTATATAGTGATTTTGTCAGTAGTCTTTATAAAATGTGACATTTTCATTGTGACTGAAAGCTTTTGGTGAAATAGAAAGAAAGACATGAGACAGGGAAAATAGTGAGAAGAAACGCTTTTTTATTTAATTCAGAACCCATTCAACTTCATTGGTGTTAAAATATCTGATAACACAAGTCAGCTTTCTGAAATATGTCGGAAAGCCTAAAATGTTGGAACTTAATTTGAAAGTCGGAAGAATTTCATCCCTGTGAGAGTTGTACATGTGGGAAAAAGAGTTATTTACTCGGGGAGTCCGAGTAAATGTATCAGTGGGATGTTTTTTTCTGGAGCACTGGGCAGTCTTTCCCCTTGACTTTGGCAGCCAAAATATTATGTTAACTTTTTTCAGGCAAGATTAAATATATTCTTGCTACAGTCCATTTTCCCAAGCATACTTAACTTCGAAAAATGAAAATCCAAGCCTAGCTATAATATATCCCGGCTATCGATGAGATCGTGACCAAACGGTGAATATGCATTTATGATAATTTGTTGCAGCAACTCCATTCAAACAATGAATATGCATTTCTGAAAGTCAGATACTGTCGAGCATTGGACCAGCAGTGGCCCGCCAGGTGTGGCCATTGTTCTATTGTTATCAATCTTGCGCCCTGCGGGTTTGGCAACGTGCCAATCAACTTGTTATGACTGGTGGGTAGGGCCAGGGAATTCCTGGAAGGACATATGCATGCACTATCGATCCGCGCAATCACGATTGGAAAGATTTTTTTTAATGTACATTTTATACTTACGAACCCGAACCGAACCAATGTTCGAAAACAAAATCCGAACCGGAACCGAACCTGGAGGATCTGTTGCAGCGCTAAACAGAGCCAAGGAATATTAACTGTTCATTGCACAAACTTCAGAAAAAATGAAGAAGCAAACTTTTGTTGCACAAACAAGCACGAATTTGTGCAGGAGCCACGTCGTCCACCTATGAATCAGTAAAGCATAGTAAATATTGTAGCGCCCTCTTCTGTTGAGCCGTGTCGCGAAAAGGAATTTGGCACAACAAGAAGAACAAAAAGAACAACGCTGAGTGCTTATAGAGCCCCGTCTGCGATGCAACGCGGCAAAAAAATTCCGTGGGTTTATGCCAGTTAGCAATTAATTAGGATTCATATCCGTATGCGTCTGTGTGTGCACTTTAAGTGTCAAACGTATTTTGTAGTATTTGCAGATCTGTGTTTTTAATCAAAATACCAGCAACGTGTACGAGTACTCTATGTACATAATTAGGTACATGTACATTTCAAATTATGATAGAAGGGATCACAATGTTTTTGTTACAATGAATAATGGAATACTTTGCAAAATTTATGCAGGTCAAGTATGTCAACTGCACACGTACATGTATGCAGTGTGGATTTGACAGTTTGCCAAGTATTGTAAATAACGCAATCTTCACAGTCTCTTGATTGGGACTTGACAAATTGATGCAAGGCTTACATAGATGTAGGCACACTGTCCGTAGTGTTTTGTAAAGAAAAAAATAGAGAAGCTTAGATAGTTACTGAAATGCTTTGTTACTGTAATATTAAAAAGATGACTATTTATGAAATTGAAACCCTAACCCCCTAGGCATTTTTACTAGGCAGTGTCATCAACCTGTCAAAATCCTACACTGTGCAGTATACCTACATGTACCTTTTTTGGACTTAGACAAATTGGGGCATCCATAGCTCCATGTAAAGTACCGTAATTTTCGGAATATAGGCCGCGGCTTATACGTTAATTCTCATGCTGCAAAAATTTCCCTGCGGCTTATACTCCGGGCGGCTTAATATACGGCAACATCTGAAGAATAAAATCAGTCACACAGGGTTCGAAATTCACGACGACCACGGTGACCAGTGCCATCGATGCCCTTTTAGTTGCCGTGATGCCCTTGTAAAAATGCACTATTCACGGCCAGTTGTGCTGTGCCCTATTAATACTTTGGCCGTTGTGCCCTTCTTGCCAAACCAACCCCTTAATTTTTCAGTAGCAAACCGTTGCCGGATCCTACAAAACGGCGCTTTTCGATCGCGCTGGTAATTGCCTGTGCGCGTGATGAGCGATCGCGCTAGCCAGCATGGCCCGTGCACCCCATGTAAAAACCTTCACAAAACCTTGATTTCCAAAGCAAATTGGTTCCCGTCCGTGCATTATTTTTCTTCTTTCTCACTGGGGCGGGAACCAGTCACAGCCTAAAAACAAGCTCTGAATCCGCAGCCGAATCCGCGGCTAGCTTTAGCCAGGTACATGTAGCTCTTACTACAGTAATCTGAACCCCCAAAGCCGGCTAAGCCATGTGTGCGGTTTAGCGATGGTTCAGAGGGAGTAGCGTTGCCTGTTCAACTTAACACAACAAACTCCCCTAACGAAAACGATCGTGCATAGTACATGTGTGCTGCGATGTACGTGCATTGATGACTCGGACACGTGGAAACCGAAGCGTTTTCTGTTTGCGATTTATTCGACAATTATGCCTCGCATCGCTTAATTAATTCAAACGTTCCAGACATTGCATGTGTAGTGGAACCATTTACATACTAGCACTTTAGCATGCAGCACGATGACTTTTGTGGTTGGACGTCGTCAGCGCCGCGGTGCGGCTTATACTTTAAATCTTAATTTGCAGATTTGTGCATGCTGCGGCTTATACTCCGTGCGACCTATATTCAGAAAATTACGGGAATGGTGCCAAGGCGCTGCAGACCTGAACCCATCAAAATTCAACACAAGGCTTGGGGTAGTTAGGGTTAGTTTATATGAGTATTCGTTAGTTTATATTTGTATGAGTTTATATGGTCATTGTACATACATACTAGTACATGTAATACATGTAGTTGTAAAATGCAAATATCGGAGTCGGAGTGCCCATGGTTATAAAGATATAGTAGAATTCTGAAATTATTCAGATTATATTACAGTTTATATCCTGCCGAGAAAAAAAAGGCAGGTATTTTTTTAGTGGTTTGTAAATAATTTAGGATCTTCAGGATATGGAAGTTTATTAGAATTTTGAGAATAATGCGGCAAGCAAATTTATGCAATGTTTTTTACTCTTCGCAAATGATAAGCTCATGTACGAGCAGACCGCAAAAAAATAATGAGGTAATTAAGTGCTGAGGGAATCGAGAAAGAGCGGTATTTGGCATGCCAGTTTCCATTTCCTGTTTGTAAGTTTGACGTGCATGTCTTGATGAAACACCTGACGAGATTTTATACTATGGTATCAGCCCGATTCTGGCCACTGAGAAACTCTGAATAGGTTCTTCTTGTATGCTTGTAAAAAATTGTCACGGATTGTGAGAGATGACTTTTTGTTTTAAAGATGATTATGGAAGTGGGGAAGCATTGGGATTAAGTTTGAGAGGTGCAGTGTCTAATAAACACATGTATTTTGTAAATTTCTGTTGCACCCTTTTTGATTTCAGTTGAAGGTGTGATAGCTTCAAATGATAATGATAAAGAAGATCATTAGTTTCAATCTGAAAGCTTACTATTTATAAAGATGATACCAGTACCAATCCTGAGTAAGGCTGTTCGATATCCATTTATTTTGATACCGAAATATCGGCAAAAAAATATCGCGATATTTGATATTATCGTGATGACGTCACTTTTTCCTTACCGGAAGAATGGAGGAATAAAAAAAAAAATACATGATGGATCATGGAAGTCACCACGGCATCGTGAGATCGGGGCCACCGGGATCAGGCCAGCCCAGATTGAACTAAGACCCGTTAAAATTTAATATCGGGGCCGGCCACCGAGATCACGAATCGGGCCGGGGCTGGCAAGTTCGGGGTCGGCAAGATCGGAGGCCGGGGCCATGCCGGCTGTCGCGTCAGGGCCGGCAGGAATGGGGGGGGGGGGGGGGGGGGGGCTGGGGCTGGGTTGACAAGGCTCGTTATTTAGAGTATTACGACATTTACCTTCAGTTGGCTTCCTTATGGCACTCCAGAAATACTAGCGTTTGTTTCTATTTCGGCATTGTTGATTAGTAACAGATGATAATACCATGGACGATCACATGCGAGCTGTCAAAAAAACGATCGTATCGTATGTTTTGTCAAGACGACATTGCACAAAGTTCGCAGCACGTAACTGCACGTACGTGTGCCTTGTACATTGGGGAAAGACAGTGGCATTCAGTGCGGTTGCTTGCACTTGACCAAGGCTAGCAACAAAGTAACGCGCGCACAAATGCGCTACAGGAGTTGACCCTATTGCAAACAATTGCCATACCCCTCGATCTTAAGACGAGTTCGCTAGCGTATTGTACACTGGGAATAAGACGGTAGCATTCAGTGCGGTTGTTTGCATGCACTGTACTTGATACGCACCTCTCGGTGAGTAAATCGCACGGAGAGATGTCATGTCGGGGTTTAGGAAACGGTCAAAGAAACGACACATTTAGTACATGTATGTATTTTTTATTCCTCTATGGTACATCATGATACATTATATACCGTAATTTTCGGAATATAGACCGCGGCTTATACGTTGATTCTCATGCTGAAAAATGTCCCTGCGGCTTTTACTCCGGGCGGTTTATACGGCAACAGTTGAAGAATAAAATCAGTCACACAAGGTTCGAAATTCACGACGGCCACGGCGGCCAGTGCCGTCGATGCCCTAAGGCTTAGTTGCCGTGATGCCCCTTGTAAAAATGCACTATTCACATCCAGTTGTGCTGTGCTCCATTAATACTTTGGCCGCTGTGCCCTTCTTGCCGAACCAAGCTCTCAAATTGCTAATTTTTTTTAGTACCAAACCGTTGCCGGATCCTACAAAACGGCGCTTTTCGATCGCGCTGGTAATTGCCCGTGCGCGTGATGAGCGATCGCACTAGAGCCCGCACGGCACGTGCGCCCCATGTAAAAACCTTCACAAAACCTCGATTCCCCAAGCAGACTGGTTCCCGTCCGTGCATTATTTTTCTTCTTTCTCACTGGGGCGGGAACCAGTCACAGCCTAAAAAACAAGCTCTGAATCCGCGGCCGAATCCGCGGCTAGCTTTAGCCAGGTAGCTCTTACTACAGTAACTCGAACCCCCCAAAGCCGGCGAAGCCATGTGTGCGGTTTTATAGCGATGGTCCAGAGGGAGTAGCGTTGCCTGTTCAACTTAACACAACGAACTCCCACGTGCAAACGATCGTGCATAGTGTGCATGTGTGCTGTGATGACTCGGACACGTGGAAACCGAAGCGTTTTCTGTTTGCGATTTATTCGACAATTGTGCCTTGCATCGCTTAATTAATTAAAACATTCCAGACAAATTGAACTCGACAAGTCGGCTATTAAGTGCAAGAATGACATGAATCATGATATAACTCATTTCTGCCCCACGGATCCAAACTCATTTTTACTGGGTGACTTGGAAAAGGAGATCGACAACGTTGACGCTTTTTCCGCCAGCGATATAGCGCACCGTGATTTCCCGCATGGCCCGTGCGGGGCGTGAACGCAACGTGGCCGGTGAAGATGGCGGCAACGCATCGCACGGTAAAACCACTCATGCCGTCGCGCAGCATGCCCGGCACGGGCCGTGTTTCCTCCATGACTATACAACTTAAAAGTTCAGGCAGTGATGGAAATAAGATGCCGTTTACGTTCGCTCTACTCACTTGTTGGAAATAAAGGAAACCAATCTAGAGGGACCGAATAGACTTGCAAATGTACCATAAGTACCGTTCACACCTCACAAATCGTGTGGTGCGTCTGTTCGTTTTTGTCTGTTTTATCGTTGTGTAATCCATGTTGTTTATTATTTCACTGGTCAATTGGTGACTGTTGAGCTCAGATTAGTGGTTAAAGTTGTCATTGTCTTTTTTATTCCCCCGCCCCGTCAAAAAAGAAAAGAACTGCCGCGCGGCCCACCCAGCCAGGACGCTCATCCAGCCCGTCAAAATTGGTAATTTTGAGGACTTATGGAAGTTTATTGGGCTCCGTGCGCGTCGAATGAGGGCGCTGTCCACAGATACTCGTACACCACCAGTGGGTGGGATTGCTTTGTCTGTTTGCCGACTCTCGATAATTGCGTTTTCAATAAGAATATCATAGCGGGAACCAGACACTAAAATTGAAGTCAGGTAAGATGACGTCGATATTGAACCCAAACTCGCCTTTCTCGTTCTTGCGCTGCTTACGCTTTAGGATTGCATGTGATTTCGATAGCGGAACCATTTTACATACGAGCGCTATGCAGCACGATGACTTTTGTGGTTGGTCGTCAGCGCCGCGGTGCGGTTTATACGCCGGTGCGGCTAATACGTCAACTTTAAATCTTAATTTGTAGATTTTTGCGTGCTGCGGCTTATACTCCGCGCGGCCTATATTCCGGAAATTACGGTACTATTCTGCTGTCCAATAATTGGAAATAACGAATTTTGAGCAAGGTAAACTTAATGCGGCCAAAAGGAACATATCACGATATTCTTCGGTAGATCGAATTCCCCGATATTCCGTTTTTTTTTAAAGGGGACGATACGATTTTCGATACGAAAAAAATATAGAAATATCGGGAAATATCTTCATATCGAACAGGCTTACTGCTGAGAAAAAAATAGTGAGCACTGTCATTTTCAAGAAAACTACATTTTGTACATGACCTCCAAAAAAGTCTGTGGCTTATGTAAATTTCACTGATTGAAATAAGCACATACATGTACATGTGTACAGTTGTAGATGTATGAACGTGCACAAAATCTGTTAAAACAACCGTTTTCACTATTTTCTCGTCACTCGTATGACGGATTGAGCTCAAACTTTCACAGGTTTGTTATTCTATACATGTGTGTTGAATCACAAAAACTACATTGTGTACATGTATGAATACTGCACGTGACTGTTTTGCCAGCTCTGGTACTTCATTCCAAGGCAAGAAACTTAATACAATTTGTAGAATGGTGTACTGAAAATAGTTCTGTTTCAGCTCTATGTACTATGCTTGTATTACCACAAACAAGTTTCCAATCAGTTTTTGTATGTGTTCTCAGTAAATCTAAGTGCACTTCTTTATTGTCAAAACCCATCAGTGATGCTGATACCTGAGGTCGCACGTCACATCTAAATATTTATGCACTCTGGCTTCGTCATTACATGAAAAAAATGTGAGCTACCTACATTTTGAATACATGATGCAATGTCTATGTGTGGTGTGGGATGAAACACAATTTCTGCTTTTTCAAGCACACAGCCCCTCAGTGACAAATTAAAGTGGCCCCAGTGTCAAAGGTGGTTCCAAATTCTACCTTTTCAGAGTTGAAGGAAACTGTTGTTTTCATTCATGAGCAAATAGCAGTTTTTAGTACATGTACATTGTAGTATCGGACAAATTTACTACTTTAAATTGTCTTAAATATTTAAGTGATGTTCAAGAATGGCTTCACAAATGATTACCTGTGTAGGGGGTCACAAGGTATTTTATAAATTCACATTGGAGTGAAAGTAAGAAGTGAAAGTAAGAAGTGAAAGCACCTGTTTTGCTCAACAGTTGTAACTTTTGAAATGAAAGGTGACTTTTGAAGCAACCTCATAGTGTGTGAACTTAAACAAAAAACAAAGTGAATTCTTCACAAAATTTGTCAATTTCAAGTACAGCCTTAGATTTGGTTTCTTTTTTGGGGGGAGGGGTTGTGGACAAAAACTATATTGTAATTTTTTCAGCCATTTTCAATTTAAAACTTGAACTACATTGTACATTGTACCTGTACACGTACACACAGTCGTACTTTTCTATACTCGCGAGGACAATGCTTTGTGTTTCCTATTCTTCATTTAATATAACCCAACCCCATAGACTAAGCACATATCCTTACGTTCGAGGACCGATTTTAACAAAAGACCGACTCTCGAGGACAAGAAAGATTCTTTTGTATTTTTTTTCTCCTCTTGTCCTCGAATGTGTACATGTAGTACAATACAAGAGCACACACACAGTCGTACTTCCCCAATACGTCCGAGGACAATGCTTTGTGTTTCCTATTGTTCCTTATAACCAACCCCCATAGACTAAGTACGTATCCTTACGTTCGAGGACCGATTTCAACAAAAGACTCTACGTTCGAGGACTGAAAGGTTTCTTTGTGTTTCCTTTCTTCTCTTGTCCTCGGAGATATATACAGTGTACGTGCACTGTATATATCTCCGAGGACAAGAGAAGAAAGGAAACACAAAGAAACCTTTCAGTCCTCGAACGTACAGTCTTTTGTTGAAATCGGTCCTCGAACGTAAGGATACGTGCTTAGTCTATGGGGGTTGGTTATATTAAAGGAACAATAGGAAACACAAAGCATTGTCCTCGGACGTATTGGGGAAGTACGACTGTGTGCACGTACACACATACATGTCCATGACACACATTACATACATGTAGGTGAAACAATTTTTTTAAAATAGAGTCCAATAGTTTGAATGGAATTGATTTTTGAAAAGGAAAATCTTTATTAAGCATTTTGGTGGAAGTCTTGGAGTTTTGGTGGAAGTTTCAGTGAGTTTTTGTAATTTATGTTTTGGGTTGTACAAGTCTTATAAAATAAATTTGAACAAAAATAACAGTAATAACACCAGAACCATAAAATCAAAATAAAAAATTAGCCGGGTAATAGAATAATTTTAATTTATGGCATACTCATTTCAGCTTGCAAGGCCCAAAATTTGACCTTAACCCCTTGCCACCGGTTGACACAAATACGTGCAGATTGAAATTGCCACCTGGCCGGGTGACGTCTATACACGTCAATTTCTGCATTTTCAATCCATTATTGGCTGCACAAGCCTCTTGTTTCTATTTTGCTTGGCTGCACAAGCCGGCCTGGCGCCCATATGAAATCCGGTGTCAAGGGGTTAATCCAAACAGTCGGGATGTTTACTTCCAGTAAACAATGAACTAATATTTAAAATAGAAATTTATATCAAAAATCTAGAAAAATATTTCAATGTAATTGTGCATGTAAACAAGCCACAAATTCCTGACCTGTCATTTTATTACAAAATGTCAAGTAAAAGTGTGCCCTATATGTCTGTGTAATGGCAGACGGTGATTTTCATTTGTTTGGCCCAAATTGAAATTGCTCTGGGCTATGTATTGTGGATGATTAGGCAGTTGATGCTAAGAGCTCCAAGCCTGCTAGCAGACATCGGCAGCCCTCCAGAAAAACAGGGTTGTGAAATTGATAGTGTTTACAATAATTCCTGTGTCCGCATACACATACAATGTACATGAAGCTGGGACTGCTAGAAGAAGACTTGCATTAGAGGCGAATATGAGTTATTTGTTGAACTTGACTCAGCAAATCCATGCACAGTTAATGGGAGAAAATATGTTCATGTATCGGATAACAGAGATCAGTAGATCAAAATAAAATGCACTGCATAAACATGTACATGTACATGTACACTGTATACATGTGTACCTATACATGTACATGTACATGTACTGCACGTTCGAGGACAAGGGGAGAAAGAAAAGACAAAGGAATCTTTCTTGCCCTCGGGAGTCGGTCTTTTGTTAAAATCGGTCCTCGGATGTAAAAATACGTGCTTAGTCTATAGGGTTGTTATATTAACCCTAACTCTCTAGGGTGTGTGGAAAATCATATTAAAATTGAAGGATTCAGGACTGTTGGGGTTAAAGGAACAATAGGAAACACAAAGCATTGTCCTCAGTAGTGTAGGAAAACATGACTGTGTGAGTTTGTATATGCCGGCAATCGTGGCCCTAGGACAAAAGAATTCGGGCGTAGACAAAGGGGTCCACGTTTGACCTAACTTCCACGATTGAAAATCGTGTACAAAACCAATGGGAGGCCTTCCGAAAAAGTTTTAGAGTATAAACAAAAGAGGAACAATGGGAGGTCCACGATTGCACCCGTTTACCTGACTGGGTGTACAGATGTATGTAATGTATGAATGTACAATGTAGCATTATTTACAGTGAAGAGAACCCCCTTTTGCAAGATGTACATTGTACAATGTGCCATCATTTCACGTATTATTAATTTGTTATTCATTTATGAATTTTTCATTGATATGAAAAAATGCATACATTTGCAGAAGTTAAAGAGGAACTAAAACGGCAATTTTTTTTTTACTTGTTTGACTTATCTGATAGTTTATGCCTCCCCAAAACAAGTTTCATGATTCTGAAAAATCAAAAAAAATGTTTTTGAGCCTTTTCTTTCTGAGCCACTTTGACTCGATTCATAAAAGGCCGAGGTCAACTGCGTGCCGTATCGCGCGAGCATTGACATATACGTGTAGAAACATATGACGTCACTGTATTATACGACAATGTTTTACGTAGGAGTCTGTACGTATTTTTTTGTCTAAGGCTAGTATTACTTGCTGTGCTTTTTGCTCATGATTCAGGAGTAACACTACGATAAACATATTTTAAAGTGTTGACATCTTTGTGAGACACATTTAGAATTGGGGTTGTAGGCTTGTTCTTGCTGAAAAGCTAGTTATGAGTCATACTTTCCTTTGTTTGCAGTCGGCTTTTATTGGAACCTGCGCGGTGAGTTGTGTGTGAGCTGATGCTATACTCTAGTCTGGCGACTTTGCTTATGCAGCCCTCATAAGGACCCGCACCTTCTCAGAACCATACACACAATTTCTGTTATAAGGTACCAGACTCAATCGCATGCAGCGTATGCGGTACCGTGCGTGTACAATGCATGTTGAGTCAAGCGAGCGTGGACAGGGAGACGGCCGGGGCTCTGGCTGCTCAAGACGGCAACCGCAGGCAACGTCGTCGCGGTGGTGTGCGTGAGTCCGGGGCATGATTGGAATGCTCGGTGCCTAGAGTTGGAATGGCTCCAGCCTTCAAACGGAATTGTGCCTTCAAACCCAGCTGAGTTTTCATACTAACACTATCATCTATACAGTCTTTGGCGAAATGTTCTGCACATATTTTCGACCATTTCGACAGCCCAAAATCAGATATTGTATTGTCTACAAAGCGGACCCACTGTCGCCTTTGAGCTCCATTCAGCACTGGGAATCGCAGTAAGGTTAGGTCAGGGTTTTTGTCGCTGTTCCTCGTGCAACCCCCAACTACACACGATCGAGGCATAATGATTATCTCAGAACCATGCTCATACTGAAATAATATCAAAATTGGACAAAATAGACGGGAAAACGGAGGAGTTAGGTCGACAAAAACTCTTCAGCAGCATCAACTCCACGTACGTACATGCATAGTGTTTGGCTGTAGCATCAACCGACTCTACACGTGTACGTCACGGGGTCACGTACATACATTTAACATACATAATGAGCTTTCGCGAAACAGGATAAATGGTTCAGAATAACAACCCTTTTTTTTTAAATAAAAAATTCCTCTCGTCTGCAAACTAATCTCCATCAGTTAAAAGAGTATTTAAACTGTCGGAAAAGTCCAAAAAGTCAAAAACAAATTTGCCGTTTTAGTTCCTCTTTAAATTGCATGACCAGACACATACATGTAACTGTACGTGCATGTGTATATGTACATGGCATATGTACATGTACCGTTGGCTCTTTAATTAAATACACACTGTACATGTACAATGTAGCTGTTTATTACAAACTTTATTCAGCACTTTATGAAAATGCAAAATGCAGCAACATAGCACGTGGATTCACCACTTCATGAAAAGACAAAATCAAGAGTTCAATGGATTCGCCACTTGCAGATTAGCCACTCATGAAAAACCCCAAATCAAAAGGGTAATAGATTCAACACTTGTGCAGTTACCATAAATACACAGTGTGCAGATTGGCCACTTTGTGAAGACCCAAAATCAATTGGAAAAAAAAGAAAAAAGGAAAGTTAGAGATAAAAAACAAAAAATCGAAGGGATGAAAAACAAACCAACAATCACCCCCCCCCCCAAAAAAAAAAATCCCACCGGAATTTTTTTCTCCAAAAGTCAATGTTGCAAACTCTAAGACGAGAAGCAAGAAATAAAGCCCTACCCACATACATGTAAACAAAAACATTGATTATCTAGCCCTCGATTATAGCCGGAATCAAATAAGTAGAGAGAAAGAAAAAAATACAACAAACAAAAAAATTAGAGGTACGAGTTCGTTAAACATGTGGGGGTATGGGCAGTGATGTGTGGTAATCCAGAATCATTGTTTAGATTTATAAACAAGTGTAATAGAGTTTTATCGATTATACATGTAATAATATAATGATGAGAATTGGTTAGGGTTGTAAGGTAATATTCCATCCAATTTGTTTACTTTCCTTTTTATAGATATATATTTTTAATTGTTCTTACTATCATGCATAGCCATTTCCCCTATCCCCTTGTAGATCTCTCCCCTTCCTCCCCCCCCCCTCCCCTTTCCCTTCCCACCCTCCCCACTCTCCCCACTCTCCCCACTCTCCCAAGTTAGTTACATGTATATATAAAGTTTGGTGTTATTTGAATGTTTAAATTTTATGTATCTATTCTGCAATTCCGCTCTTGGCGGCAAAGAAAGAATAGAATAATAAACCATGAATAATAATAATAATAATAATAATAATAATAATAATAATAATTGTAAATCCCCTGGATGCGGCAAATGGGCGACTCTTCCCGAAATAACCTTATTGGGGCGACACGAGTGTCGCCCTTTTAGAGCACTTTCCCAACGCACCTTACTAAAAAACACTCCAAAGGGGCGACTTTCACAATAGGGCGACACCAAATTGTCGCCCTATTCGACCAGGTCACCCTAACCCACTCTTTTCCAGGATTATGTGTCGCCCTAACCGGCAATTGAGGAAAATTATAAATCTCCTGGATGCGGCAAATGGGCGACTCTTCCCGAAATAACCTTATTGGGGCGACACGAGTGTCGCCCTTTTAGAGCACTTTCCCAACGCGCCTTACTAAAAAACACTCCAAAGGGGCGACTTTCACAATAGGGCGACACCAAATTGTCGCCCTATTCGACCAGGTCACCCTAACCCACTCTTTTCCAGGATTATGTGTCGCCCTAACCGGCAATTGAGGAAAATAATAATAATAATAATAATAATAATAATAATAATAATAATAATGTATTTTGAATCTCTGATGATTTACTGGATTTGGCTGCTGAAGTTGTAACATAAATTTACTAAACCCATCTGTAGAAATTAAGTACATGTACATGTACATGTACATGTACCCTGCTTTTTGCTTCGGTACACTACACGTACATGTACTATAATTGCAACCGTGTGCCTGTTTTCGGATTAACCCATTTTAGACACAACGCAGACTGACTACATTCAGTCAATAGAGGGCAGTATCCGTTATTTTTCCCGATTGTTCGGCCGAGCAATCATTGGAAACAAATATAAATTTCAACTTTTCTTGAAAATGACAGCACACCAGGTGCCATAATTTCACAGGATGATTGACACTGCTGTATTAACTTAGTCTAGTCAGGTATTTCGTAATAATTCAGTAAAAGAAATTTGGGAGGATGCTGTTTATTTCTTTGTTACTGCCATTTTGTAACCATGGTGTTGAAAACAGATTTAGTTACTGCTGTTTATTGGCCAGTATGCACTTTTTAAAAATGAATACTGTGAACATGGTGAATGTATTCAGCCGTAGATCAGAGAAGTTGTTTTTTTTATATATGATTCAGCACTGCCGCATTGGTTATTTTTGGCTGTTGACATACTTGTATGGTGGAGAAGGTATGACCCTTTACCCTTTTCCAATGTTCTCATAGTCATAGCACTCGCTTCATCCAACAAAATCTCAGTAAAATGTAGTAAAAAGCTGTTAGGCCGTGTGCTGTGATCAACAAGATCCAACAGCACTGACTTGATTCCTGTTGGATCTGGCAGGATTCAGCAGGGTAGTGAAAGATTGAGGGATGATTTATTATAAGGAGAAGGGGCCGAGGCAGAAGTTTGCTGGAGAGGAAAATATCAAAAGCTCAAGTAACAGGGATGCCAAACTGTTATGTAGTGCTGCAGCCAGACCACTGAACTGAACTGAAATTTGCCGAACATGGCACCTCGATCCAAACTGAACTCGGTCCATTTGGAAAGTTTATTCTCTTTGTTATAAAACACTAACAGTCCCAAATCCTCCAATTTTAATATGATTTTGCTTGCATCCTAGGGGGTTAGGGTTAAAGAAATCCTGTCCAGTTATTTTTTCTCAAAGCCGCAATACATGTATCCCCTTCTGCGGTAATTTATTTCAATTCAGAGTGAAAGTTACAAAAATTAAGGAAACCACTTCCAAAACCATGAATGTTACCATACCAATGTCCGCATGATAGTCTGTATTAACCGTGCTGTCACTTAATAAACGGCAAATGCGGCACCCAGACTAGTTCAGAGCATTAACCCCTTGCGTACATATGACGCCAAATGGTGCAAAACAAATTGCCACCAGGCTGGATGACGTCTATACGCGCCATTTTCTGCATTTTCAATCCATTGTGTCCGTTCCGCTTGGCTACACAGGCCGCCCCGGCACCCCGGCGCCTCACTATAATAACCGTACTCAAGGGGTTAACAACCTCTATCTTGAGATACACGTACATGTACATACATTCATAAGCACAACTCCATCTGGGAAAGAGTGCATTAAATGTCCATCTGGTCATTGGCCGAGGTTTTGATTGGCCAAAATTGGTTCTGTTGCGTGTGCACCTGGGTTTTGGGATTGGGCTAGTGGTTTTGTTGGTCCACTCATCAACTTTACAAGATAATGGCTTTGATGCATGGATGCCAGTGATGATGGCACCCACAAATGCAAATATTTTACGGTAAACCAAGTCAGAATCAGAAACTGTCAAGAAAGCGCCAGCAAAGAACGTATTTTATTCGGAAATGCTTGCAGACAATTGACAGGTAGAAAAAAACTTTCCGGTATGCTGATGGCAAAACCTTTTGAAGTTTCAATTTGCTGCTGCACCTACATTTTGTACATGTACACCAAACTGATGTTCGGACAAAAAGATTAAAAATCTAAACTTTGACAAACTGAACCGAAACTGAACCCGAACTTTGGCTTGCAGCACTACTCTCACGCATCAAGCATGAGACTTATGCATTTTAAGCTACACGTACATGTATTCTCACACCAGAGATGTAGTCGAGTCCATCACAAGTCCCTGCAAGTCCCTGCAAGTCCATCACGTCCATCACAAGCCCTCCAGTCCTAACCCCAACAAGCTATTCAAGTGAGCTTTGACAAAGGCATTCTTTTGCCATTGTTCATCCAGTTACTTGTGACCGGCTTTATGAAAGGACTTCTGACTGGGCTTGCGAAAGTACTTGTGAAAGCACTTGCAGGGACTCGACTCCAACTCTGCCTTACATGCTGTCACAACAGTCTCATGCAAACTAGAAAATTTCACTTTCCTATAAAGACCAATTTTACATTGTAGATCCATGCTTTCCGATCAAAGAAAACAGTTTGCTGGTGTAAATTGTTTGTGTAGTGTGCACGTAATGTACCATGAACAGATCTGGAGTGCTGGTTGTCACAACAGGTTTCTTTTTTTTGGAGTCCATGTTGTTGGCCCTGGAATTATTTGTTTCTTGTTTAATTTTTTTGCAGATATGATGCAGCAGCACCAACAGTTGATGGTGGCGCCAGCCAAGCGAGGGCGCAAACCTAAGGAAGGCAAACAGAAGAGGAAGAGACGCCCCAAGCCCACAGACCATATCAAGAAGCCGAAGACAGGCTACTTCTACTACCTGGAGGCCTTCAGAAAGAACTTTGGCAAGAACGGAGAGCAGATTCCGAGGGTGAGATACAAGGGATGACCGTAATGCATCATTCTTGGTTATTGATTCTGATTCAATAATGGTTAGCTACATGTACATGTATGTGTGTTAGCTTATACATACAACTAAATCCTGTTTGTACAATGTACATGTATATTTCATGGAAAATGGCTTGAAATGAAAATGGCTTGGAATATTGAAAACAAACAAATGCTAATACTTAAAAGTAGAAAAAAAATCATGAAACAAAATGTTGAGGTGTGTACAGTATTATGGATTGATGACTTCTGACTAGCGGCCCCCTTAACCCTTTCAGCCCCAATGGCGACTATAGTCGCCCGTGCACTATACCCAGCTTCAGCCCCAATGGCGATTAAAGTTGACCGTGAAGTGCTTTGTGTGTGAACAATGTGGTCACCACAGGCTGCGTGCCAATAAACAATGCGGGGCTGAAGAGGTTACTTATATATATTGTCAAATTTGGAGACGGCCATTATCAAGCAAAGAGCTGCCAACCAGTACGGATTTTCCGTATTTTGTGAAATACGGAAGTATGAATTTGGGTTTAAAAATATGGATTTTGTGAAATCCGACTATAATAATCAGGCATGTGAAATTTGTTGTTTTTTCGCATTTTTCGTTTCCCCGCTATGCTTTTTTTTGTGTGACTCTGCATTTTTAAGTCCGTCCGTAAACGTACATTTTGTTACTTGACCAGCGTTGCGCGGATGACGCCGAGTTTTAAGTTGCTAGTGCTATTTGAGGCTGTGTCTGAATCACTTGGTATACACAAAGATCGTATACGTCTTGTCGATGTTCGGCTGGGAGTACATGCTCATGTAGCAAAACATGGACTCATTTTCAAAAAACCTTTTAAGTGTGCGTATTGTGCCTAGCGAGTCCGTTGTTTGGGGGACTTCAAATCGTGCAACACCAAAATTCATAGTCGGGTTTCGCCTGCGTGTAGTGAAGAATGCCTGTGTATCAAGCTGTAGACACACATGCTTACATGCAATTGCAAAATGATTTTGGAACCTCATATTCAATAAGATTTTCCCACAAAATCGACAAGATTTGTCCACAAAATCCCGCCGATAACCAACAAACAGTTGGATTAACAAGGGTAGTCATCTATTTCAATCAAAACTTTTGACAAATTGCGACGAAGTGGACCAGTGGTTGAGTGTGTGATAGGCCTAATTGGCTGTGTGGATAATTTCACATGTGGCCAACGTTGTTACGGTAACGCACCGTGCATGGGGCTGCTAGTTGGCCTGGCACGTGGGCCCGTTGTATGTACGGCATGGAATACTTTATCGTACCACGGCACAGTGACTCTGTGCGAGCAGTTTGTGTTATGGTGACGGCAAAAACAAGTCAGTTTCATATTTATTTTGTTTAGTTTATTGGTTTTGCTGATTAATAGGCTATTTTAGTATGTTCATTTACTGTTCTGAATAAAACATTATTGCGATTCCAACTGAACGGATGCAACTTTACTTTTGAAAATAAAAAATAAGAAAACAGTCCATCCAGCGCGTGGGTTTGTTAAACCTTTGCCATTACAGTGGTACATGTGGACTATCCTGCGCGGAAAAAATCTGACTTTCAGGTAATGTTTAAATTTCATGAAAAATACTGATTTTTGGCAGCTTTGCAAGCAAGGTGCATTCTTGGGGTTCAGGTTCAAACTTCACTCTTTTCTATTTTGTCAAACAAACCACAAGGGAAACTGACAAGGTAAATTTGAATAAATTTTCAAAGTGAACAAAGAAAACTGGCAGGAGCGGGATTTGAACCTGCAACCTCTGGAATACCATACCGGCGCACTACCAACTGAGCTATCTTGCCCTATGTTGGCGGTCTCCCAAATTGTCAATCTCTTTGTTCGTCGGGCGCTGGTCAGAAGTGATAAACCCATAATGCCGTATAGCCAGGGATCACGCCCAATTTTACACCCAATTTTACGATACAACCCGGGAAGCGACATTGTGGGATCACTCAATGAGGATACGATTGATTAACTTATAATTCGTCAAACAAACCACAAGGGAAACTGACTAGGAAAATTTGAATAAATAAATGTTGTTTGTTAACTCTAAAACAAAAACCAAAATGTTTAAAGGTATGCGACATGGCAGCACAAACTGAGCGTGAAGTCACACTTTGGCTTTCTGAGTTACAATCAGAAACAACATTTTTTTCACTGAAAAGTCAATTTTGGGTTACAACTGTATATTTGAAAACCGTATTCTTTCATATCCCAAAGTTTTTAAAATGAATCTCTTCTCGAAATATTTTGTTGGCGATTTCTTTTTTGAACTTGGGTTAAAATGTGCACAGATCACAAACTTTGAGGTTCAGTTTCTCAAAACAAGGGGTTAAGACTCTGATAACTTTAAAAGGTTGTATCGGGAGCTAGGAATGAGACACCACGACACACTACTTGTATAATCAAATTAAAGCTTTCAACCTGTACTTTCAGGAAATACCATAATCTTGATTTTCAAATGTTGCTACTTTATGCCCTTTCTGTGGGAACAGGTCACATATTATAGCATTGGTAGACCTGACAAACATATGCAGGCAGTGTCCATACTTTGTGTGACACATTTAACCCTAACACTCAGTCCTCCAATTTCAATACCACCTAGGGAGTTGGGGTTAAATAACAAACCTGTGAAAGTTTGAGTTCTAGCACCAGTATGCAAAATGACGACCATAAGCAGAGCTGCAAAATGAGGTGCCCGTCAGATCAGACAATGTTCATTTAAACTGTTCTAACCTTTTAAAAAGTGTGAATGCTAAGCCATATAGATTTTAGGGTCATTTGTGATCATGACTGACTGATTTTGTGCTCCTCAGGCCAGTGAAATTACAAAGGCATGCGGCGCCAAGTGGACCTCAATGAACGAGTTGGAGAGGAAACCCTATGCCGAATTGGCGGCGACAGACAGGGAGCGGTACCTGGCACAGGTAGGTCCTCCAAAATTGACCCAGACCCCCTCAGTTCTTTCAACATCCATCATGAGAGTTCATAGGATTCTTGCAGGATTGAGGAGAACAAAGCCCAGCCACAATTGCTTCACGTGGGGGTTTGATGTGAAATATTTAAGGGAGACTGTCAAGTACAACGAATGTGCCATGTGGGCTACTGCAATGTGGCGGATTTTGGAGGATCCTTGAAGGTACCTAGCAGAATTAGGGTCAAGTCTTTCAGAATGAGTGCCTAATTATCTCGGGTACACGTTTGCCAGATTTGTTTGCTATTTTGTCTCGTCATGTGAAATCATTGGACGGACACTATGCAGTTAAGTAAAAGGTTTGATGACCACTCTATTCAGTGTGGCGCCTATTGTTGGCATTTACGTTCAGCTGCACAGCCCTTGCAGTGAGAGTCTTGGTGTACCAGCACCCTATCAATAACAGCCGGCCTAAGGGGTTAACCCATTCTGTCTGGCTGTTATTAATGGGGGTGCTGGTATCCGAATACAGGTTTGTGCAGCTAAGCATAACGCACAAAATAGGCAAACAATGGATTGAATATGTGCAGGAATGCACATACAGACAACAACCGGCCAGGTGGTCTTTTTCAAACACTGGCTATGGCTGTCATCCGTATTCAATGGGTTAACCCTCCCTCTCTCAGTGCCAAAATAAAGCCAACTACCCCTACCTATTGAGTTTCAGGTTGAAACACACAAGCTGTTGGATAGGAAGGGCTTAGGTTCTTTGATAGGTTATGATAGTTATAACAGTAGGAGAGTTAGAGGGTTTACGTTAAACCACGACAAGTAAAACTTTAGGTTACGTTTACATATTTTGTTCCCGTCAATTTATCTGTGATGCCATTCAGAGGGAAATGTTCACAAAGAAGCGCGACCCCGACAAGCCCAAGAAGCCGGCCACGGCATACTTCCTCTTCCTGGAGGACTTCCGGAAGAAGATGAAAGGAGTCCCTCTGGAGCCGGGCAAGCGTCTGACCGTCATCTGTGGTGAGGAGTGGAACAAGCTGACTGACCAGCAGAAGAAGCCCTATCAGGACCAGGTTGCCATCAAATACCAGTTGTATGAAGAGGCCATGAGGGAGTGGAGACTCAAGGTAAGATGAGGAATAATAGACCGATGTATTTAAGCCCCGCTCCCCTTGACACATTAGCCCTAACCTACATGTACCTGAATCCATCCAAATCCATACCCCTGTTTTGGAGGATTTCGGCGGATTCAGGATACCTCCATATTGAAAACTGGGGGATTTTGATGGACTGTAAGCCTAGCGGTACTGCAGGATTTTGATGGATTCAAGATACCTCAATATTGAGCAGTCACCAAAACCAACTTTTTGTGCATGACAAAATAGGTGGATTTTAGCAGATTCAAGATACCTTCTAGGAAAGTTACCCTAGGGGTTAGGGTTAATCAATCATAGCCGCGGCTGTAGTCTGACATGCGTGTGCGTAAGAGAGAAAAAGCTACAGGCTAATCCGGCGAACAAAATTAGAAGCCATTTTTGTTGAGCACGGCCAGACGCGCACACACCGCACGCGTTCTTAAAGACAAGGCACGCGTGCATTTTTGTGACCCTATTGGTCGAAGGAGCTCGAGAAACTTTTCATCAGTCTGTCCTTAGCAGGTGCATGTACTGAAATGAAACTCGCAAGAAGACCCAGCCAGCCTGGTGCAGGATCGAGGTGTGTGGAGGAAGATTGCGGTTGCCTGCCCTGCAGTCAGATGATGATGATGATAAACCAAACCTTACAACCCGAGTCAAAATTACATAAAGACCTTCCATTGAATATGCATACATGTGAAGTGTGGATGTACGAAAGTAACATGTTACTGATTCATTTTTCAATTTCAAATTCTTTTCCTTGCCAACACAGAAAGGTATTCCGGAGCCACACAAAGCGGCACCTCAGCCATCCCAGGCCACCATGAGCCACATGCAAGCCGCTGCCACTATGCAGCAGCAAGCCCAGCAGCAAGCCCAGCAGCAGCAAGCCCAGCAGCACCGGCAACAGCAGCAGCAGTTTGGCCAGGTGGGCCTAGGCATGGCCAACAGCTACAATGGCAGTGCACAGGCCGCCGCTGCCCACCAGCAGTTGCAGCTGCAGAGGATGCACATGCAGCAACAGCAACAGCAGCAACAGCACCACAACGCGACAGCACCGCAGCCGGATGATGACGACGAAGAAGAATATGATGACGAGGATGACGATGATCTGGAATATGGGGACGACGAGTAAAGGCCGTCCCGTCCGCGGCCACCCACCCTCGCGCCCCTACTCGTGTCAATACAGACTGTTCCATAGTGCTTCAGTGACAATAACGCCAGGCCATTTGTGACTCATAGAGAAGCAGGGATCAGATCATACTACGAGAGTGGAAGTCTTGTTGCTGTCCAAGCACGGAAAATGTCTCAACAGAACGGCTTAGATTCCAGCACCTTCTGATCGCATGGAAAAATGTTGGGTGTTAGTAAGTGATGTACGTTTGCATTTTTATTCAAAAGTGGTGTGTTGTGTTGTCACAATTGGTACATCATGGTTTAATGGCTTCAGTAATTAATACAGGGCGTGGACATATTCAGCCTCTTGAAAAACATCCAACTCCTGCCTGAGTTTTGAGCCAACAGGACTCAAAGAATCCTATCCGCAGCTTGGTGCGTGTAAAATCCCTGCAGGATCCTTTTGTCAATTTTTGGCCAGAAAATGGATCTCTCGGTGAGCACAAATGGCCTTGTTAGTCTGTGTACACTGATGGCATTGTGCATTTTAGCTGTGTAAAGCTGTAAGCTATATTTGAGCGTGCATACTGTAGCATCATCAAACATTTCGTTGTTATTTTAATTGTTCTTTTTCAACTTGCCGTAGGCTATTCTAGCTGTTTGAAGTGTGCTGTCGGGGGGGATGCCCCCTTCTTGTATCATGGTCTAGAAATTGGACAGGGCATCTGTGTTTTTGTTTTCTCTCCTGGATATGACTTCTAGCACTTTGTTACATGTACGAACCTGCAACAGAAGTAAAACGTGACTACTGTAATAATTACCCCTGTGGAATTTTCAACTGAAATTTTACAAGAATTTTATAAGAATTTTAGAGGTTGAGTCCTCATGTTATAAATAGCACCATAATTCTTCCCATATATGCTGTCGGGGAAGTTTTATGCAACCCATAAGCTGCACATTTGTGATTTTTTTTTTTTAAATCAACTCGAATAGAAAAACAATTTTTTTCTTTTAACTCCACGATCTTAATTTGAAATGAATGTGAATTTTAAGATGGAAAAATACCAGCTCGACATGGTAAAAAGCTGTTGCACAATGAGGTATATGAAGCAATAAATTGCAGGAAGATAAACATGGTGGTGCTGACAAGTTACGTGTATTGTACTTAATAGATATGGCAGTGTTGCTGGCGCGTCCCCTCCAAAAAACATTTGTGTTGCCGGAACCTCGCGTTGAAAGAAATACTCTGCTGGCCATGTAAACAGTTGTGTAGGTCTGCATGTCTATTTTATTACCAAAGTAGAGAGCGTGTTTATTATTATTATTGTCAAAATCAAAGGCGAGTCGGCATAGGACTTTGTTGTAGGCATATGGGTTGAAGCATATGGGTTGCCATTAGTTAAAGGGACAAAAATTCAAACTTCGTAATTGGACACTCACTGACAACTGCAACAATTAAAGTATATGTATGCTGTGAATTCTTGCATTTTCAACTGGTAGAATAAGAGACCATTACCGACATGACTAGTAATAGACACGTGGATGTAAAAAAAAAGCAGTGGAAAGTAATTAAATGATAATTAGTGCTTGAAACCGAAGCTGATAGCAGTAGTGGAAGAAGGAAAAAAAATGCAGGTCAGGTCTTTGTTAAATAAGCAAGCGTTGTATTTCAGATTGTAATTGTGCATTGATGTCTTGTGTTTTGAAACTTGTACATTGTGTTTTAGCACTGTACCATCACTTCCCAAAGAGGGCAACAAATCATCTAGCCTCAGACACCCACCGAGCTGCACATACATGTACTACCATCGTAACGGACCCTAATTCTTGATTCTTTTTTGTAAAAAGCACGAGCTTCCAAAGCCAAATACACGAGGCTCTATGTAATGCATGTGAAGCTCTGTGCGTGCATACTCCATTTGCACTGAACTCTGGGCTCCAAATGACGTCACATTTACAAAGCAGGAGGTGAGATTTGTCAGGATTTTTCCTGATTTCGGAAGATTTTTGTTGGGATTTCATAATTTTTAAAGAATCTCTTTTGCAATCTGGAATTCCCGAGGTGTTGTCCTAAAGGTGTTTTTACCTGTAAAAGTGAATATAGATTGATAAATACAGATATTTTAAGGGGGTGCCTTTAAGCAAATACAAATTGTACAATGTATGTTGATCTGGGGTTTTTGTGGATTTTTCATCATGGCCAATCTCACCCCTGACCAAGACAATATAAAAAAAAAGTGCAGTAAAGCTTTACATAAACATTTTTGAATGCCAATAACTGGGAAAATGGTATCTTGATGGGGTATACATAGCTTTGCTTGTCAATGGAGCATGAGCCTCGTTATGGATCCAGCAAAATGTACGGAGAGGTATGCTTCAACAAATTGACACAAGTGAAAGTGGCTGCTAATCTATAGATTTGATCAACTTGGCATTTTTCCACAAAGCAAACTTCATCCGTAGGTTTTCGGGATCCTCTGCGCTTTTTGCCTGTTTTGTGGCAATGGTATATCTGCTGAATAATAGCCCAAATCCTAAACATTAAGAAAGAATAACAAAAGGACAGTGTGTAAAAATTGCATGTCATTTGAGTATTCTGTCGCTGTTTTACTGCATCTGTGCTTCCTCTTGGTGGAATGTGGTGGACGTACATTTCTGGAGCCCGAGGGGTCTCCTGGGCCCAATTTCATGGCTCTGCTAACCACAGCTTTCCACGCTTACGATCACCAATTTGCGCTAACAGCACCAGCGGAAATATTCTGCGCTAACCCTGTAAGCACAGAATCCTTAGTTACGGGATGTACGCATGCTCAGGAGCCAAAATTCCCCGCTAACGCGTGAAATACGCTTGCCGTAAGCACATAATTTTCTGCTACAGTAAGTGGGGATTTTTCGCTAACGGTAAGCAGAGCCATGGAATTGGGCCCTGATTTGTCACCTTACAATGAGCCCCCTCCCCCCATTTTAGTTTAAGTCTTTACTAGATTACTAGGCAAACCGGACAAAAAACGTACATGTATGTGTGTGGTGAGTGTGTGTAAAAGTAATATTCTTTGTATCCAAACATCATGTTTTTTAGATTTAGGACCACAGTGAAACCATGTCATGTGGATGTGTCAAGATGGGACAATTTGTAGATATATACCTTTTTGACTCTTTTTTCCTATAATGTAGGATTGTAGGATTATAGGATTTTAAACCGTGAAGAAAGTGTATAAATATTTGTGAACACCCCTCAGATTCCTACCTTTTAAATAACCCTTGTAAACTTGAAAACTGGGGCGTTCTTGAATCATTGTTTATGTGAACTTAAATATTTTGTATGTTACAACCCTGTATTCCTCCGACTATCCAGGCCAGTTTCTGCTGTAAAGTATAAAATAGTGAGAATCTGAAACAGAAATAATCCCCTATTTTGTTAAAATAACCTTGAACATTGCCAGTATACAAATATTGACTTCTTCAAATGGTGGTGTAAAACTAGCCTCCCGAGGTGATCCATGGAGCATTCCTCGCCTCGGGAAAATAGAATGCTGCATGGATCACAGAGTGAGGCTAGTTTATCTACACTATGAGATAAAGCAGTCAATGTTTGTTTTACAACACCTATCCCACAGATTCTGCTTGATTTAAGCGCTAAATTATTAATTTCATTTAAATACAATGAAATGTACATCTATTTGAATTAGAAATTAGATGAAAATTATTTGAACTTCTTTAAATTACGCCTTCACAATGTTTGAACCCAGTTCTGTAGTGCTATACAGGGTGTCCCCCAAAAAATCAGTCAGGTCCTCCATGGACCCTGATCTCGACAATGCCGTCAATGAAACGGACATGGGTTTGGTCTTCTGGGCCAATACCACAATTGACACTGCTTTTTAATATAAAAAAAAATCACATACATTTTCATTTACCATTGATTATGAAAGTGGTCAGTAGGACCATGGTTTGGCCACACAATCATAAGCAAACATAAAACAGCACTCCTCATTGTTCCTACCTATTGATCAAATTCAAAAATGACTTCACAGTACAGACCTGATTTTGCTTCACGAATTTGGGTGCAAGTCCTAAACGGATGGTCGGATTTTGATGAAATAAAGATTATTTTCCATTTAAGATTTCCTATCGCATAGTATGAAAATTAGTATTATGGAATACCCGGAAATATGGTTGTTTATTTGTTTTTGGGGACACCCTGTATAGTTTGCACACAATACTGGTGCTATGCGTATAGTACTTTGGTCGCTATGGGAATAGTACTTTTCGCCATGCACAGAATAGCAACAATAGTGAATGTCATGTGGCTTGCTCTCGGCCAATCGAGACACAGAATCTGTGGGTGAGGTGTTATAATTGTTTTTATCACATTGACTAAAGGTCCCCCCCCCCCCCTGTTTATGAAATATGTATGTATGTATACATTGAAAGCAATTATGTAAATTGCCAAGTTTGGTGACTCTTTTCGTATTCACTGATTGGCATCTGTTTAAAGTTTTATAAATGCCAGTCACTTCTTATCCAAAATACCCAAAGTAGGTGTGATTCTGTCCTTTTTCAATGATGAATATTTAACGGCGTATTCCCTCTTCGTTGTGGTTGTCAAAAAAAAAAAACCAACTAAAATATTAAATTGTTCACAATCTTAAATCCGATATGAGCACTGCCAAAACCAATACCGAAAAAGGGCCCAAAAATTGTTAATATTTTTAATAAGTGAATGAAGCAAGCTGTGTAGTTAAATGCTTTGTCAGATAATATCAAATTGGGCATTTCTGATAGATTAAAAAAGCATTGAAAAGGGGCCATTCTTTAAATGGGTGTTCTTACGTTTTAGGTATTTATGCTGCGTAGTTTGTCGTAGATTAACTGTATATTTTATTTGATCCGCATGGATAAATTCCTAAACTTTTATTCAGGTCATTTCAGAAACCGATTCACCATTAAGCATTCTGTATTTCTTGGAAGCCTGTATGGATTATACAAGTGAAATTTTCTTGCCTTATTACACTAAAACAATTAAAAAATTCATCATTCTAAATCATGTGGGCTTCGTGAATGTAATCCTTGTGACCAGAGCATGGCCACACTGTTGATATTCAGAACCTGTTTTCACACTTTGCGGACTAGAAGCATTTAGATTAATTCCACCATGCAAGAGTTTGTTTTGATCAGTGTATTTATGGTTTAACCCCTGAGTGAGGCGCCGGCCTTTACAGTCAAGCGTAACATACACAATAATCCAACAATGGATTGAAACTGCACGAATAGTGGCAAATGACGTCATCTGGCCTGGTGCCACTGTTTTTTTTGCGCCATTTGGCGTCTTCCGTACGCAAGGGGTTAAGAAGACTTGAGACTTATCAAAACAAAAAGTACCAAAATAAATTTTAATAGCTAGAATCGTGATACAAGTAAGACTTGAATTAGCAAGTGGAAGTGTAATCTTTCAAATAGTTATTACGATTTCTCAACACCTTTGGGGGGAAAGAGGGGAAAAATGAACAGCAAAGTCGCCTTTTAACGGGCACAGTAATTAAAGTATTCCAAGGTCAACATTATTGATATTCTTGATTTGTGTACGTGTATCTGTTTAGAAAGAGAAGACCTTGCCATTATGTAGATACAAGAATCAACGATCTCCCTTGTGAATTCCATGCGCCTTTTGGAGTGGTTTTACCAAAGTGTAACGTATTTCTTCAGCTTTTTAGTCTTTTCGTTATCACTGTACATTACTGCAATTCTTGTTGCTTAAAATCAAATATTTTTATTTTGTAGATTTGTGAGTGTCGTCCAACTTGTTAGTGTTATGAAGCAACTACTAAAAACGAGGGAAAAAATTTACAACAAAAACACAGTTGGGAGGTATCGCTGTGTTAATAAGACTCTTTGTACATCTCCAATAGGGAGTTCAATAAATACGCAAGAAATTGGTCCCCCACACTCTGTTCTGGTTATTTGTGTTTCTATAATTTGCCTTAACTTATTCATTGCTTTGTTTTTCTTTAACCAGTTCACGCCGGGATTATTTTTTTACGAACCTCTACGCCAGCCACAGGTGGAATCGGGCCGTAATCTGCAGGTAGCACACCCTAATATTGCCGGCCTTGCTCGACTGCGTGTGTTTATCAGTCATCCATTCTGAATACTGTAAAACCTTTGCGTGTATACACGTCATCCGACACGAACTGGTTAAACTGCATAAAAGTGACCATCACCCCCTTCTTGCTGAAGTTGGGATTTTTTTTGACAACGGAAAAAGCACCTTGATTTTTTTTGTTGATAATTTTTGAACTAAAAGAAAGGTTTTTTTATTTTGGTACATTTCTGTGGTGAAATGGTTGGGTGCATTTTTTTTTACCCTGCCCCAATACAGGGTGTAAAAGAAAAAGGAAACCCAGATGTAAATTATGAACAATGTCCTAAATATTTTCTAAAAAGGTAAACGTGATGATAAAAAACACCAAGGTGTTATCTTTCCAATGATGCCTTGATTGTGTGTCTGTGGTCAAGGATAACCGAGAATTCATTGTTATTCGCTTAAGGGTCAAAATCGGTACTTGGCCAAATTTTTCTGGCTTAGATTGCTGGCTGGTTTGCAAAGGTTGAAATGCACTAGCTGTTCAGTCATCAGTGAGTTACAACAGCACTTTTTGCCTGTGTGGAAATGTAGGCACTGTGTACGAAACTCCACCATGCCAAAATCTTTCAATTATTACTACACAGCAAAGAGTATAAAACCTGTTTTGGAGAGTTGTAGATGAAAAAAGGGTATATTTAAAAGAATTTTTTGGGGAAAAGCATGGCGAGTATTTGGCATATTTTTGGCATATTTCTTTCAAAATTCTATCAAATTTTCAATATATAAACTAAGTCGTTTGTATGAAAATACGTGATTAATAAAGTTTTTTTTCTCAAAGCCTTTTAAATATTTAGAAATCACAGGCCTATATAGACCTACAGTGTAATGACATCACACTGTGTTTACCATGCTTGGCAAGTGGGGGACAAAGCAGAAAGATTACCATGTCATACTAGCTATGAAGCTCCACAAGTGAACAAACCAATTTTCTCATTTTTAAAAATATCTCACTTTTCTGCTAGCAGGTATTTTTATTTTACTTTGACGACTACATCGGCACCCCCAAAAGTGGAAAACCCCCATTTCCCCATTTTCTGCAAGCAGAATTTCTGATTTTGAAGTCGTGCAAACAGTTTTAACAATTTTTAATTTGACAATTTTCTTTCGGTCCACTCGCCGGATCACAACCAAATTTCTGGCTAGCATAAAATCAGAGATTTTGGTTTGTCTGCTAACAGAGATTTAGGATATAGTTGTCCACTTTTGGGGCGTCAAGAAAGTAATGTCGCAAAAACAGGCAGAAATTGACATGAAACCCAACTGGAATGTTCCGAAATGCATACCGCGATACCTGGCTTCACAAATGCAACATTGTAAATACAGTGTGACAATATTATGTCATCGGACTATTTAACCCTGTGTTCTGATCATCTGAGAGTTACACATAGTCCTGAAACATCTTCGGAATCCATAATCCTTACTCTTGAGATGATGGAACAGCATCGTCCCCAAGGAAACCACGGAAGGACGGCTGCACCTCGACTGAGCACTGTGGGCAGAGAATCCCTCCTTGTCGTCTGGCTGATGGGTATGCCTGACAAGTTTACATGAAGTAATGCAAATAAGCTTACACCCAATCAAAGGGGAGGGGGCCCCTAAAGTGACCAGAACAATTTCCAATAGAAAAAAAGATTGTAAATGTGAGGGGATCTCCCTGCATTAACTGAATTGTTGGCCGCCAATAATTTGACATTCAAAAGTAATTTGATAACTAAATGTGGGCAGATTTATTTTGTTTGATCACTGATTCAAAAGCGAATAACACAAGCCAGCAAAAATCGGCAAATTCGGAAACAAAATGTGTTTTAATGGGGTGAAAAGCATGAACAATGTGTCGCTACAAATTGACATGAGAAGGAATCCCTCACCATTTTAAGGGCTTTTTTCCTGAGCAGTACAACACAAGTGCCAGGGATTTGCTGCTGACATTCAATGCAGACGCTGGGACCCTCCCCTTCAACTTTATCCGCTGACGATGTAGCTGGGGCGGGATAGGCCAACTTCTCCTGGGATCGCAAGGGGATAAAAATAAAAGTAATTGCACCGGTCAGTATTCTAGTTCAGCACAATAAGAGGCGCTTACTATAAAGCAAGACTTGTTTGTGCTTTGTGCTTAGCAAAGTTTTGTGCTGAAATTGGACCTAAAATATCCTAAATATTGGACTAATTAAATCCTAATTGTCCCAAATCTGCCAAAATCCAACACCATGTTGTGTTGTATTTTAAAGCATTCAGGACTGTAGTGCCTTGGCATCATTACTTTACATGGAGCTAAAAATGCCTCAATTTGTCTATTAAGTACAAAGAATGTGCCATAGGTTTACTGCACAGTGTTGGATTTTCACTGGTTCAGGACACTTCCCAGTGAAAGTGCCACAGGAGTTAATGCTTCCAGATTCAATACACGGTTGTACACAAACACATGTTGAAAATTACAGACGCTGAGCAGCACACAGTCCAGCAGCCAATTTCACAAAAACCATGCGCAACAGCATTACTTCACTCACGCAACATTTTATGCATAAGTTGTGCAACATCTGTGACATTTGTAAAATCGATTTCACAAAAAGTACGTAGTATTTAAGTCGCTGACTTGCATCACAAAATACAGCGTAACTTGCGCACTCGTTTTAGGTGGCATAAGTTGTCCACTCAAACAATGAAATGACGACTTGAGCACCGTAGAGCTGTCAGTTGCTCAAGTTATTTATTAAATTCACTAGACTATTTCCGAGGGTAATGAAATGATTATCCGCTGCAGGCTTACCCTGTGAGGTATTTCCAAAAGTTGGCACCAATTTTTTGGAACGAAGGACATTAAAAGTTACAAAATAATACCGCCGGAGCTATTTTCCGACTGTTCCATAACCCCTTGCGTATGGATGACGCCAAATGGCGCAAAAAAACAAAACAGTGTCACCAGGCCGGATGACGCCATTTGCCGCTATTTGTGCAATTTCAATCCATTGTTGGATTATTGTGTATGTTACGCGTGACTGCATTGTGGCCGTTTCGCTTGGCTGCACAGTCCGGCGCAATACCCCGGCGCCTCCTGTAAATAACCGTACTCAAGGGGTTAATGTTGATTATTATACGCAAACAGTTGTTAATGCCGCATTAAGCCTCGTCTGCAGTATTTATGAGTGATAAAACATTGCGCAGTTACGCACTGTTTCGTGAAATGAATCACAAGGATGTTGCGCAGCTGGGCAACATTGATGTGGCATAAGTGCTATGCAATGGCGTAAGTTATGCACTGTTTCGGCTTCAGCAGACTTACCAGCGTAGGCCTCCCACTGAGGAATGTGATTAAGCTCTTAGTGAGTACCAAACTCTTCTTAGCCCGAGTGACTGCCACATACACAACATTCAGCTCATCTCGTGCCAAGACAGACAAGGGTGCTATAAAAAGGGATAAATAAAAAAAAACATGAAAAGGAAAGCAAATTTATGACTGAAATTGTGGCTTAAAGGTAGTGTACAGGATTGGTAATCCTCTAATTTCTTTTTACTGAATTACATGTATTACGAAATACCTTACTAGACTGTAAGTTAATAGTTGTCTCAATCATCCTGTCAAATGATGGCACCGGGTGTGCTGTCGTTGTTAAGAAAAGTGGAAATTTATATCATTTTCCAACGATTTCCAGCTGGCGATTTTCCAGCTGGCGTAAAGGCAAGCGTGGCTACCCGGAGGAGTGGCGTGCCCCAGGTATGCTGGCATTTAGGGCGCATTACGCGTCTAGGTAGCCACGCGCGCCTTGACTAAAGGCTATCGGTCACCCGACGGTTGAAAACGAGCGCCGTTTTTTCGCCATGCAACAACGGAAAACTTTGAACAGGTCAGTGGAACGATATTTCATATAAAATACTAACCCCCAAATCCGCCCATTTATGAAAATTGCAACAATGACCAATCATGTACACTACGTTTAACAAAATGAGCAATAAATCACAATATGAGAGGAAGAAGCAGCCATGTTTTCACCAGGAGGTCGATTTTGGGATTTTAACATTTTTTTGCAAAAAAACCCTGTCACATTTCATAGCTTGGACTAGGACAGAGAGCTCCAGCAACACACGATACATCAAATTGAGATTGTCACCATCGATTTCAGGAAATAACCTAATCCTAATCTTAAGAATTCTAAGAATTTTGCTACTTTCATCTATTTTGTGGTGGGCTCTAATTTCATAGAAGTTAGGAATATTCCAATCTTGGACTTAGGAAGAATAATTGTTCCCAAGTCCTGGACTTGGGAACAATTATTCTTCCCAAGTCCAAGATACTTTTATGAAATAGAGCCCTGCAGGTCACATTTTGAGAAGTTGATATCACTTTCATTCTGCATGGTAGGGGAGTTACCGAAATGATACCATGTAATAGTCCTATTCGGCTTACACTGTATCTGGCACTCGCAAGGGTGCTACATATCCAAACTGAGAGGGTACATACATTTGTACAGTGGCTGTCTTTTTCAAAATATTTTCCAATTAATTATTCTGGTCCAGAAAATAATCTTTTATCAATTTGTGTAAGCTGTCGTGGGTGAAAATTATTGCTACATGCTATGACTTACTCAGCCTGGCCTCGCTTATTCCAAAGTCATCTGTGATTTTAACGGTGTCAAACTCGAGGCCCTTGGCCATATGGGCTGTGCTCAGGATAATATCTAGGAAAACAAGATTGAAATGTGAAAGTAATACATGTATAAGTGAATCAGTGTTTTTAGCTTTTTGTTGTTGTTGTTGTTGTTGTTGGGGGGGGGGGGGTTGGGTTGGGGGTTGGGGGTTGGATAGGATTCTACCTTTTATTCTACCTATGAGGGTACAGAACGGATTGCGCTGATCTCGAACAACTGCTCATAGAACTGATCTCATGGCCTGATTACCAGGGGTAATAATAGTGAAGTACTTTGAGCCATTTGTATAAAGCGCTATATAAGTGCCACATTAGTACTATTATTATGATGTCACTTGAAACAATAACCCATACAAATACATGTTTCATCATTTGCTGCTTCATAGTTCTAAATGTGATTCTATCTGCTTTTAATGGATCTGTGTGAGGTACTCATTCATTCAACTGTTCACATATTCAGTCTTTCCTGGCTCTAAGGGTGAATAGGTTTCTTCACATTACCTCGACTCAATCAATTAAAGATACATCATTTTTTCATGCATGAGCCAAGAAGTGTATAAAGTCACTTCACCCCGACAAAATTATTTTCAGGGAACTTGTCCATCTATTAAGCAGCTTGATTCCCCCTAGACCCCCCCCCCCCCCCCCCCCCCCCCCCAGAACACCCCACACCCCCACCTGCCCATAGACATGGATTCCCCTCCAACCTCAACAAAAGATACCACAGGCGGGAAAGACAATTTTCAGTTATCAATGAAATAATGTGTCCGTGATTTTTTGGGAGTGCTACCCAAAAAGGTAAATTTTTAAAATTGAATTTGATGAGCTCTCCAACGGGACATTACACAAGAAATCGGCTATGTAACAGATGTAATAAGTATCACATATCAAATTAGGATCAGGATACTTGGAATTCCTATAGCATAATAGGGGGAGGTGAGTTAGTCTCACCAACGGTGGAAGTTACTCCGCCGGGGGTAATTAGGATCCTGGAAAACCGTAAGAGTATTAGGGCTGGCAACCTAAAATGTAGCCAACCTCACCACCACTGTTAATACCTAGAGTGGCTTTTAGCCTTGTATTGGGCCACTTCCATAAAAAAAATAAAAATAAAAAATCAGTCTTCATTCGAAAATACAGTTTTCATCCACAAACAAATTGCTAAAACCTTTACATAGCATGTTATGGCTGCCTTTACCTGCCATACTCTCGGGTCTGGTTCTGCTCCGGATCTTGCCGACAAGTTCCGGGATCCGGATGTTGAACGTGTCGACGATCCTGATTTTGTTGAGAAGCTCAAAGTTGTCCGTCTCATTGGCGTATTTCTTCAGAGCCCCAAAGTTCTTGTGGGTCCAGATGTGCTTGTTCTTTATAAAACTCCGTTCTAGGAATCAGATGCAAAAAAACGTTATCACCGATGAAACGTGACATGTTTGTGCAAAAATTAGAGAGAAAAGGGCAAAGGTTGTGACCGAGTAAAAATGCAAATAACTTATTAAATAATACATGTACATTAGACACAAATCACGAATATTAAAATTCATAACTTCAAGTTAGAAAGTCCAATAGAAGACTTTTGAGACTCAGGGCCTAATTTCATAGCGCTGCTTAAGACCTAGTAGAACGCTTTGAAAAAATGTGAAATTATTGTCTCAGTCTACAGATATGTCAATATAGAGAGCAATACACCAAAAATATGTTGTATTTTCCTTTTTAATTTAGAAAAAGAAAATGCAAATTGGCTCACTTTTGAAAATCCTATCGTCTGAAAAAATGTACATCACGTCCCCCATTTGCATGTCATGCGTTATGCATTTGTTGCGCGTGACGTCATGGTGTGTAGTCCGATCGTAGCACTTGGTACAAGTTCATACATGAGTACGCGGAATTTACACAGAATACATGTTGAATTAACTTCGTCTCTGTATCCCATCATGTAAGGCTACTATTTCAATTCCAAATCTGAGTATAGTATGGATAACTACATGCGATGACGTCAAGGTTAACAGCGCGCCGCCGACGGCAGCAGGGGGAGAACTTTGGGTAAGCATGAAATTTGAATATTTAATTAGCATCTTTGTCTCGTCTGTTAATTAATAATGATGGATAGAAAATGACAATATTTTGCACTAATTTGGTTTCTTGTAATTCATAGAGAATTAAACTTTGGTTATAGTAGGTCTTTAACGGTAAGCAGAAAAAGTTGTGCCAACTATAGCAGGAAAATTTGCTTAAGCATGGCCAAGTCGTGCTAACGCTTGCGCGTACATGGAGATATATATTGTTGCATCACTAATTTAAGCAAATCCTGGTTCCGAAGTTAGAGGGCTCTTCGCTCTGCTTACTGCTTACAGTCTCTATGAAATGGGCGAGGGTTCCGTTAGCAGAAAATCGTGTGTTAAGCAGCGTTATGAAATTGGTCCCTGGTGGCACACCAGTTCTTTTTGTTAGTGCAGCGCATGCGCACGTAGCTCTGAGCATGTGCACGACTGGTAAGAACAATGGAAAAGGACCGGTATGTCTACTGCCACCAGTGTCTCAAAAGTCTCCATTACAATATAAACAGAATCTACCAATACCTGATATTCTCCCCCCGCCCATTTTCAATCTGATTTCACAAGAACACATCACACATATATCCACTGCTCTACTAAAATGAGCAAATAGATGAACTAGTTGCCATGCATGGAAATGTGGGTGGCAATATAGTTAAAACCATCTATCGATCTAAAAATTTGGATAATTTCTCTGGAATCTGTTGAAAAAAAATGATCCTCTATTTTGATCTGGGCCCAGGAAAACGAAAAGGGCAGTAGGGTTGGCAATTCAAAATCTCGCCAACCCTACCACCTCTGATTGTAACCCTTTACCTAGAGTGGCTTTTAGCCTCGTATTGGGTGATTTCAAAAGAAATAAAAACTAGAGAATACCATGTGACACCTTCTAAGCCAATCAAGGGAGAGAATCTACAGATGAGGTGTAAACAAAATCAAAGTATAACAACGTACTATTTTCTGGTTGTAGTAGTTGGTAAATATCGAGAATGACGTCCATACCATAGCGGTCGATGCCCTGCGGAGAGAAAAAAATCATTAAATAAAAACCATCCACATGCATCATTTTATAAGCGTTGCTCCTGCAGAGATTAGACTTTAAATTTTTTTTTTTAATATCACAGCTTTGCAGACTTTGAGAAAAAAAGAGCAAGAGTGAAACGTTCCTGCCTCAAGACCTAAATATCATTGGCTGATCTAAGAAACAACAAAATGAAATCTATTTGTCAAAGAGCAACAAAACAGCAGTGTAACTAGGATAGTTGCGGGGGACACCCAGGGGTGCACCATTTTTTTAAGGGGTCACCTTGGGGAGAAAACAGACTACTCCATCCTGCTATGTCTAGTACCAGATCAAGCAATCATCACATCAACAGCATGTTTGCAGGAGTGATTATTAACCCCTTGCGTACAGATGACGCCATATGGCGCAAAAAAAACCAGTGCCACCAGGCCGGATGATGCCATTGGCTGCTGTTTGTGCAGTTTCAATCCATTGTTGGATTATTGTGTATATGTTACGCTTGACTGCACAAACACATTGTGGCCGTTTCGCTTGGCTGCCAGCGGTACCCCGACTTCTCCCGTAAAATACCGTACTCATGGGGTTAACAAATGGACTGTTTTAACAAATACCAATGTATCAAACTTTAAGCTATATATAGATCACAGTCTTTGGTTCCAAACAGCTGTTTTCAATACATGCTTTACTACACTGAACAGATTCGTCGTGGATACTAAGATGTTCGTTATAGTGGCGTCTACTAGTCTGCAAGTGATGATAGAAAAGCAAAGAATTGTGTGAAACATAATGACAGGGTACACCGAGACATTATCAGAGGTAATGTAACTGGACACTCCACAGGAGCAGCATCTACAATTAAGATGTTGAATATATTACCCCTGCAAATGCGAGCATGGTCATGGAGTCTGCTTGCACGATCTTGACGGCTTCGGTGAACAGGGTGACATTGCTGCGCGTAATGATTGCCAGTTTACCGACCTCCTCGCCATCAATACAACCTGTGCATTCAATGGGGGGGGGGGGGGGGGGGTCAATCATTCAGTTTGAATGAACATCATAGCCTGAAAAATTCACGAATTATCAGACAGTTTGGAAGTGAAGGATTGAGGTTTTTTGCCTTGAATACATTGATGATGTAAAATCATACCATTATATGTAATGACCTCTCTAGTCGGCTGACCATCACTGGAAATTGATACAAAAATTCCACTTTTATTGAAAATGACAGCACACCAGGTGCCATGATTTCACAGGATGCTTGAGACTTATTAACTTACAGTCAAGTTATTTCATAACAATTCAGTAGTTTTGTTTTGGAATGTTTGCAAATGTTGTATATTACCTTTAACACAACATGTCTGTTCGAGGACAAAAATGAACAAGTGCACCTGAAATTATTTCACTGGCAAAATAAGAGTCGTTTTTAAAGTGACCCTGCCAGGGGCTGAAGGAATGCAAAAACAGGTCGTGGCCGGAGTGGAGGAATAAATTTGTACAAGAATTCCTTGTGGTGTGCAAGTTATTTTGACTGGTCCCATCCATTCACCTGGTTCCTTTGTGCCTATCAGCATCTGTTGTGTGTCCCTGTTGTGGTTGGTCGCCCTCTCCAACAAACAGTTAGCGATGTAGGCAATCTCTGTCCCAAAGCGGAATGACTGCAGAAAGGCAAAATAAAGAAAATGTTTTGCGTCATATGCCATTTAAAAAAAAAAGAAGTAGGCTGCACCCTTCGCCCACCCCCATATCCCTTTGGTTCAATTTTTAGATCCTGTTTAGCTACACTTTATAAGATTCTATATAAAACATTTTGAAGCATTCTTTTAGTGGGGGGGGGGGAGGATTGAGGGGTGTTAAGCTCCTCTCACCCAATCCATAATTGATCACAGACCTAATTATTATTAGTATTGTTGGTTTATTAAAATTGATCTTATACACAATGGCTAAATTGAGTCAATTTTAGCAATACAAAACTGTACATATTAAAAGACAAGGGACAAGGGACAAGGGACAAGGGACGACGACGACGACGACGACGACAACAAGAAATTACTAGCAACATTGAACAATATTAAAACTTTTATGCACAGACATGTAAAAACTCAGGAATGACAAAATATAAATCCTTTCTTAATTAGCCTTAAAAATGAGGCGGCTTAAATCTTATATTGCACAAGTTTGGCTACCTACAACAATTTAATTTTCATTCAAGAGGTCAATTAACCCCTTGCGTACGGATGACAGAATATGGCGCAAAAAAAAACAGTGCCAATAGGCCAGATGACGCAATTGGCCGCTGTTTGTGCAGTTTCAATCCATTGTTGGATTATTGTGTATAGGTTACGCTTGACTGCACAAACACATTGTAGCGGTTCGCTTGGCTGCCAGAGCCGCCGCGGCACCCCGACATCTCCCGTAAAATACCGTACTCATGGGGTTAAATATGACTGGATATATATATATACCTGGGTTAGATGGAAGGTTTTCTCACTATTTACTCTGCGCATGGCGTCGGTGGCACCACGAAAGCTGTAGATCTGCTGATGAGGGTCTCCAACCAGAATCTTGGAGCCGGACTGGTTTAAGAGGATGTCTTGTTGGGCTGCGGACAGTCCAGAAACATGTCATTTATAGCCGTTTAACACTATAGAGTACTGAAGTGATGACGTCAATGCAATGTATGGAAGCAATCTCCATTTGTTTGGAGCCAGATGTTGTGCCAACTGACATCAGACTTCGGTACTCTATACTCTTACCCGGGTAATCTCTGGTTTAACTGCTTCAAAACTCCACTAATATAACCAAGGTAATTTCTAACCCTACTCGCGAGGTGGGTTAACCCACCAATCTCGAGGTTAACGACGACCTACAAGTGTGAATGCTTGCCAAAGCCAATCCCCTTTTAAATAGATTTAAAAACAAAAACCCCTGCCCCAGCCCAACTTTCATGATACTCATATATGTCAATTTGTCTGCAGGGGGAAACTTTTCAGGCGGATATCATTTTTGTTTGGGGGGGGGGGGGGGGGGGGGGTTGGTTGTCACTTTTGAGGGCTATTTTTACGATATTCTGGATTCCCTTCTCGCCAACTTTTGGACACAATTTATGGCACTATTCAATGCTGACATCATGGCAAGAAAAAAAGATGTATTTTTTTTTAAGTCTCAAAGTGAAAATTACATTATGGTTCTGGGTTTTGGGAGGGCAGAGGTCAAGCAATGTACATTTTCCGGGTTACCGTGTGCATAGTGTGAATGCGGTTACAAACCCGGTTGAGCACTGAAGTGGGTAAGCTGAATTGCGGGAATTTCTTTTTAGTGTGATACCGGTTAGTTTCTACCCGGGTAATGGACTACTACCCGGGTTATTCGTTACCCGGGTAAGTTCAGAGTAGTGCGAAACCCCTATTAGTTATAGATCATTTCATTAGCACAGCGAGAAACGTTTTATGGAGTGGTTTAATTCCAGGAAAAAATATTGTGATCTGTCAACTGGGAAATTTGTAACAAAAAGGGTGAGTGGGGGGGGGGGGGGGGGGTGGTGGGTGGGTGGGTGACATTTTTTGTTTTTCATGACTCATACATTTAGAGTTTTCTGTCTTTTTTGTGGTCACGGGTGGAGGGGGAGGGGGAGAGGGGAGGTGGGAAGGGGGTTAAATGCCCAACTCTTAAGCTCTTCCCCATTGTTCAACACCTGCAAAGTGACAAGGGATCGGAGACAGGTATCAGACAAAATTTTAAAAATTAATGCACAAAACTTTTATTATAGGTGGTTTAATTTGGGCAAGTGGATGTCTCCTTCTAAAACTACGTGTGGCAGCCCTGTGCCTTTTAGATCTGGAAGCAGTCAACATCTACTGAGCTGCGACCGGACTATCGGACTTTAAATTCTCCAAGCACATCACACAACCAACATGGCTGCAGGAAATGAAACGATTGGCAGTATGTGATTTGCAAAATTGATTGCTTCAAACTGCATTTTGAGAACGGAGTTAATTCTAATGAAAGCTTCATTTTTTAGTGCTTATTACAAGCTTTCCACTTCCTGTTTAGCTGTGAACATTTGTAATGGAAATTTGTTTAAAAACATTTCTCTAGGCCACTTTTTTTTTTTTTTAATCACCCCAGAAAGTAGCAGGGGGGGGGGGGGGGGGCTTAGGATAAGAAGAACATGAAGGCACTACTTAAAACAGGTACACTGTGAACATGTATGCACTATTTTTTGTTACGGTCGTGATATTTTTGAGGGAGATGATCCCGTGGACAATCCCACCTGGTGAAAAAGTGGGGGGATTAATACCCCCATCCCTGGGGATTTAAGCCCATGCTCTAGGCAATCTAGTACAGCAGCATTGGTTTGAAAACGGTAAGAGTATATACTAAGTTTGAATGATGAATGAATATCTAACCTGGAGTCAAGTCTTGCGCTTCATCAATCAGCAGGCAGTCATAGTTTAGATTGCGCGGCTTGCTCAGTTGGTACAGCTTCAGATACACTGGACATAAAATGGGAAACACTTGTTGGTTGAAGACCGAATTAACTTGCAAGACTTGTATTTCAGAAAAAATTCCTCAAGGAGTACAGGTCACATTACCATGCTGGCAAATGCAAAAATGTGTAAGTTTTCTCTGCAAGACAAGAAATGAATTATCACAGGGTAGCTTTTGATTATTGTGAGTATTCCTGCTTGGCTTCCGGGTCTAATGGTTTGCTTACCGTAAGCGAGAATTCCCTGCTAACCATAGCAGAAAATTCTGCACTAAGCATGTTATGTTATCAAGGAATTTTGGCTGGCTTGCTTGCGTGCATGCCTCCATCCAGTCTGTGTTTACGGGGTCTGTGTAGAATTTCTTTACAAGCTCAGTTACCACAGAATCAAGCATATTAGGCTCATATCAAGAGGGAGATGTCCCAGTTAAAAAAAATATTGCGAGTAGGTACTGCTTTTGAGAAGAGAGATTTTTGCCGTTTTCTCAAAGTAGTCTATAAAGCAATCTGCCAGCTGACCCAGGCAAGCTAAGTAGTTGAGTGGTAAGACGTCTGCACTAGTAAGCTGGAGGTTGTGGGTTCGAGTCCCATCCGAGTAAGCCTGTGAATTTGTTTCCACAAGCTCTCGGAAAGCACTGAGCATACAGTGTTTAATACACTACGTTGGGAAAGGGAAATAAAACCTCTCTTCTAATTTACATTATACTTCTAATTTGTATGCAAGACACATCTGACAAACTGTACATCTCAATTGAGCTCAATGACCCAAGAATATCAGGAGTTCAATGTGACGGCTTTGAATATTTAATTGATAAGATAGTAATGTGATGTAAATGATGCGTGAGATGGTATTTCAGCAACGTTAAATGATTCCGCAGCCGTTTTTGCCAGCTTGACATATGACCCTTCTAGACCAATTACAGAATCTAAGATGCGATACAAAAACAAAAAAAATTTAATAACATTTCTTCTATGGAAGTCGCCCCAATTTTATACAAGGATAAAAGCCACTCTAGGTATTAAAAGGACGACAACAGCGGTGGTGGGGTTGGCCACATTTTAGGTTGCCAGCCCTACCACCCTTACAGTTTTCCTGGGTCCAGATCTAAATAGAGGATAGATACCAAAGAAATTATCCCAATTTTACGACCTATAGACCCAGGTGGGATAATTTCTATCATTGGTGAGACCAGCTCACCTCCCCCAATCAAAACATACCTACCATCATGAGTTATATGGGCATCCATGTCTTTCACATTGATCATTCTCTTCCACACAGAACAGGCATCGTCTGAGATTTTCTGCAGAGGTACAGGTCAAGACTGGTTATGACAGACAGTCATATAAATGACGTAAATCTGGAAGTAAATTGTACACTATATAATGAATCCACAGACCTTATGCATAGTGGCCATATTCAAGGTCTTTTTTTTTGTAAGCAATGTAAGCACAATAGGTTTACCCGTGCCAGTCCACTGACATTTATACCAAAATGGCTGCTATGCATGATAGGTCTACTGCAAATAATACATGTCTACTAACACTTTGTGAAAACTCGTCCAAATTACCTAGTCAGTTTCCCCTGTGGTTTGTTTGACAATAATAAGTTTAAAAGTTATGTCCACACTGATTGATCCCCACAATGACCCTGGTTATATGGAATTATGTGTTTATGACTTCTGCCTAGCCCCCTGCATGCATTATGACCGAGAGCCACCTGGTGGGCTATACCAGTGTTTCAAAAAACAGACGTACCACTAAGAATACCACCTGTTTAATAACCCTATAACCCCCTATGCATTATTAATAGGAAGTCTCCACAACCTGCCAAAATCCAACACTGTGCAGCATACCCGTAGAACATTCTTAGACAAATAGACAATCCGTATTTTTCATCAAATGTAAACATTACCTGAAAATCAGATATATTTTGTTCGTGCAGGATAGTCCACACCACTGTAACGGCAATGGTTTAACGAACCTACGCGCTAGATGGACCGTTTCCTTATACATGTATTTTTATTTTCAAAGGTAAAGTTGCATCTGTTCAGTTGGGATCGCAATAATGTTTTATTCAGAACAAAGAATGAACATAGTAAAATAGCATGCATGATTGATAGCCTATTAATCAGCATAACCAATAAACTAAAACAAAATAAAACTGACTTGTTTTTTGCGATCTCCATATCACAAACTGCTGTGCCGTAGTACAATAAAGTATTCCATGCCGTACATACAATAGGCCGGTGTGCCAGGCCAACTGGCAGCCTCATGTACAGTGCATTACCGTAACACATTGGCCACACGTGGAATTATCCACACAGCCATTTATCACACACTCAACCACTGGTCCACTTCTTGTCACAATCTGTCAAAAGTTTTGATTGAAATAGATGACTCTCCTTGTTGATCCAACTGTTTGTTGGTTATCGGCGGGATTTTGTGGACAAATCTTGTCGATTTTCTGGGTGAATCTTGTCGAGTATGAGGTTCCAAAATCATTTTGCAATTGCATGTAAGCATGCGTGTCTAGCTACCAGGCATTCTTCACTACACACAGGTGGAACCCGACTATGAATTTCGGTGTTGCATGATTTAAAGTCCCCTAAACAACGGTCTCGCTCTGCACAATACGCACGCTCAAAAGGTTTTTTCTCATATGAGTCCATGCTTTGTTGCATGCGCATGTACTCCCCACCAGCCGAACATCGACAAGACGTATACGATCTTTGTGTATACCATGTGATTCACATATGAATTTCTTTCCGCAACCTAATTAAGCGACAAACGGCATGGTGCATCGGGAGTCCACAGAATTATCACCAAAAGCACATGTTTTTGGTGCTTTTAACATCATATTTTCCCAACCGTTTAATGGATTAATTTAGTTCTTTCTGCAAATAAAAGATTATTCTATACTCTTTTCAATGGCATCTGAATCATTTTCAAAAAGAATTTTTAAGATCTGTCGATTTTCTGTTAGAAATTTACTGTTTCGTCGTGTTTACTGTGTGATTACCATTTTTGGAGAAAGTTTATGCGCACAGCGCGGCCCTAAATATTTACATCTCCGCACGCCCTCTATCGATTTGTTTCGTTCGAGCTAAAAAAAAAAGCGCAGGTCGTTGCCTTGAATCGATGTAAAATTCAAGCTGATTGGCCAGTTTTAACCTCCGTCGATTCCAGCTAGAAAATTTTGTACCAATCAGATGCCTCGTTTGAAATTACATAGGGTAGTCACCTGGCGAATTCAATGAGCTCTGATCGGCGTGCTTCCGACAAGATGCTGTTTTTCTCACGTAAGTTCTTCATTTTAAAATTCGATTTAGGCGGAACAAAATATATGATAGTAAAGCTTATATTGTGTAGATTCTCGTCATTAAATTTTTGTGGCAGTAATATGTCCGTATAAATCAAACCAGCAATGTAAAAATGTTTGTCTGCAGTGACATGACCAAAATTGTTGAATACGCCGTACGGCACGCTGTGGTTTCTGGACAAGTCCACTTTTCTTTAGGTGATTGGTAAACATCAATGTGTGTATTTCGCTATATGCTGCACTATAAATGTGGCGAAAATACTAGGGTTTGACATCAAGCTCAATCTTTCTGAATGCATCCTTTTCTCGTGAGTTGGGTCATTTTTAGTTTGTCATAATCATAATATGCACATGACAAGACAAAATTAAAGAAGATTGTGGGGGAAATCCTGGAGGATAAAAATTAATGTGTCATGTACGTGTAGGCAGCACATGTTATACGTTTACAAATTACATGTACAATGTATTTACGATTAAGTATGATCACAAAAGATCAACCCGAAATAGTCATTGTTGCTTTTTTGTTCTTCTTTTATTAGGATGATATGGAATTTGGGAAAAAAAAGAAAATTGACTACCGTATCCTGGACAGAGGTGAACCAATCAATCCTGTGACTGAGAAGTGGTCCACATCAAAGTTCTGGCATCTAGAGACTCGAGAAAGCAGGCTCAACGTGCATATAAAAGAGGAACTGCTTTCAGTATAGAACATTAATTACTGAAATGGAAAAACAATACTGTGTACTGTATACAAACTCTTAAATTGTTTGGCATTTGTTGTGTATTGCTGTGTTACGGTAGTTTATTTAAATTGTTCAATAAAAGGAAAAAACAGAAATGTTCCGACATCTGCTGGTTTTATTTTTTATGACCAATAAATACGATTTGAAGCTTTGCATGGTGGAAACGATAAGAAATTGAATGAGATTGCGGGTAACACCACGTGAAAGTACTCTTTTAGGAAGATGTGGTTCTAAAAAGAAAGATTACTTTCACATAGTGTTAATACCTGCAATCTCATTCAATTTCCTCTGTGTATTGTAATCCCCCAACACCCCTACTCTGAAAGTGGACACTGCCAATTGGCTGTGCAAGTTGAATAAACAGTTGCACAGACATTGCGTGAAAGAGATCACGCACAACTCAATGGGCATCAGCACAGCATTTGTTTCGGTTCCTTAGGTGTCAATATTGGGCCCAAGGAATTCATATGGACACGGATTCAAATAGCATGCGCAGCGCTGGCCAAGGAACAAAATGTATGTGTGCGGACGGACTTAAAAACGCGAAGGCACACAAAAAGAGCAAAGCGGGGAAATGAAAGGTGCAGAAAACAGCGAACATTTCACAAAATCCATATTTTAAAACCCAAATCCGTACTTCCATATTTCTCGTGAATTTCTGTACGAAATACGGAAAATCCGTACTGGTTGGCAGCTCTGCTGAACCCATCAAAATTCAACACAACCTGCTGTTGGAGTTTGTAAGGCTTGGGGTAGTTAGGGTTAACCAGTTCATGCTGGGATTATTTTTCACGAGCCTGGGTGCCAGACGGGCTCAGGCTTTTATCTGTGGGTAGCACACCCTGGCCTCGCTCACTGCGAGCCGGTCGCTGACAGATATTTCCGCTGGATCCTTGCTTCACTAAGTGCGTGTATACACGTCATCCGACGCGAACTGGTTAAGGAAGTCTTCAGGATGTCTTACTGAAATCGCCCAATACAAGGCTAAAAGCCACTCTAGGTAAAGGGTTATTATTAGAAATGGTGGGGTTAGCCACATTTGAATTTCAAACCATACCACCCTTACAGTTTTCCTGGGCCCAGATCTAATTAAATAGAGGATAATTCTTCAACAGATTCCAGAGAGATTATCTCAATTTTCAGACCTATAGACCCAGGCGGTGTAACTTCCACCGTCAGTGAGACCAGCTCACCTCCCCGCTCTATAATGGCTGTTATGCATCAGGTCTATTGTAATAAATACGCCAGTCTCATCATACCATTTTCAGTGAGTGTTCCAATATATGCCTCTGCGCAATGACCGCGTCCCCGTTTTGAGTGTACGTGCAGTAGTCTGAGGGCACATGCCGTGTTGTGATGGAGTCACTATCACTGGCGCAGAAGCCCTCCAGTGTCTTGCAGACCAAGCTGGAATAGCGCAGCCATTGTAGCGTCTTGTGTTCTCGCTGTGGCAGCAGCTTGTGCAAGTAGAAGGGATTCAGGGATGACTCCAGCTTTTTCTTGTACCTATACACAAAAACAAAAAAAATATATGCAGCCCGGCATGACAGAATGGGTGGAATGTAACAAAACTCAAAATTTTTGATTTTGATATGCAAAGACATTCGCGATTTTCTTACAAGGCCTGGGAAGTTTGGCATCTCAGAGCAACGGTGAAAAATGCATGCAATTTACAATTGGCTGTATTAAAAGAGACTTTGGAAATGGTTGCTCAAGACTGAGTAATGTTGCGGAGTATAGTGGCCCGAGGCCAATTTCATGTTGCCGAATAGAATGTTACGCCCCAACTACGGTCACGGTACCAACTATAGTTGGGCCAGTCCCATCTGTAGTTGGGACGGTACCAACTAGAACCAGACAGTTGGGAAATCCCAATTACAGTTGGGACTAAACGCGACGGGGGGTGTCGTATTGATTGTAAGGTGCATGCCTGAAAAGCCATTCGTTCATGATTATGCATGATCGCAGGGTTTTTGGGCTGCATATATGCATACCGTTCATTTTTGCGTGACAAAACTGGGCTGTTGCGGGATTGACTGAAGTTTTCAATGCAGAATTGGTTGAACAGTGAAGCGCTGGTGTTGCTGATTTCGTCCATGGTGTACTGTACTACGTGTGATCTTTGTGCCAGCTAGCTACTTACCAAAATATAGCCGGCCACGTGCGTCGCATCCACGAAACTTCACATTCACATTTCAAAGCTGCGCGTGCACTGGATATGCATAACAATTGTTGTAATTCATGCATATATTCACGTGAGGTTACGTTCACCTACATATCCCCGCCCCTTCAGTCCCAAATATAGTTGGGATTTCCCAACTACAGTTGGAGTCGGCACAGGTATAGTTAGGCCAATGCCGTAGTTGGGGCGTAACAATAAGAGCTTTAATATTCTTGGGAAATGACAAAGTAATTATCATATTAATTATTGTTTTGACTGAAAATTTATCATTTTTAGAGGTAGTATACAACATTTGCTTTTGCTGTAATTTTCAGAAAGAATGGATTTGGGGTTAGTATTTTATAGCAAATGCTGTAACACTGAACCGTTTATAAAGTTTTGTGTGGAAAAGATGCTGGAAAACAAAGACAAATATGCTGTTCTTGTAGTCTGGTTCCCTGACCCTACTTCAGACAAAACAGATCAATTTATGGAAGTCAGGGAATTATCAGGTCAGGGAACTAGGCTAGCTGGCTTGCACCCAATCCGTTGGATGTGTAACCAATTGCCAAAAAATATGTGGACTAACTAAAGTTGGTAAATTGAGGGCAGTATTTTTAAAACAATCATTTTTTCCACCCAATTATGGTCGGCTGACCATCGCTGGAAATTGATACAAAAATTCCACTTTTCTTGAAAATGACAGTACAGCAGATGCCATGATTTCACAGGATGCTTGAGACTATTATTTACTTGCAGTCAAGTAAGGTATTTCAAAATAGTTCATGAGTTTTGTTTTTTGATGTTTGCAAATGTTGTATATTACCTGAAGGTACTGTACTTACTTCCAGCCAACTGCTCGATATGCAATGGAATGAGTCGTCTTACTGGTGACGTTAACAGGAAATATCTCTGCAGCATATTCCTGTACTGACCTGGAAGGGAAGATTGAAGTACATCTATGACAAGTGCTACGAATAAATGCTTTTAAACGAGTCTTCTTTGTCATGTGTAGACATGAAATCTTGTGACTTTACAACCACTTTTTACACCTTTTACAACTTGTTATTACTTTTTATTTGTAAAATAATTACCACAAGGGAAACTAACTAGATAAATTTAAATAAGTTTTCAAAGTGACAAAAAAAAATGACAGGAGCGGGATTTGAACATGCGACCTCTGAAATACCATACCGGCACTCTTCCAACTGAGCTATCTTGCCCTATGTTGGCGGTCTCCGAAACATAGGACCGCCAACATAGGGCAAGAGTAGAGTAGAGCGCTGGTACGGTATTCCGGAGGTCGCACATTCAAACCCCGCTCCTGTCAGTTTCTTTGTTCACTTTGAAAATGTAATACTTTTTATGTAAACATCTTGGTATAATATAATAATAATAATAATAATAATAATAATAATAATAATAATAATAATAATGATACCCCTAGATGGGACAGTTGGGAGACATTCCCATAGACTTGTGCACAACTTTTTTCCGACTTTGATGTAACCTAACCCAAATATTCCCTATCCTACCCCCACAAATTTTGGTATACTAATGTTTTTGACCATTCTCTATCGATATATAACTCACTTCCGACAGTAAAATTCTCACTCCTTAAGGGGGCTGGGTACTTAGGGAGACATGAAAATGTCTCCCTAAGTACCCTTGTCTCCCTAAGTGATGATTATGAACTACTAAATGTCTCCCTAATATCCTGAATAGACTAATAATAATAATAATAATTTATTCTTAATAATATTCTTTTTTTGGGGGGGGTGGTTTATTTTTTAAACTTGGGTTAAAGTGTGCAGAGTTCACTAACTTTGAGCTTCAGTTTCCCAAAACAAGGGGCTGAAACTCTGTCAGCTTCAAAAGGTTATAGCAGGGCCTAGGTATAAACAACAGCTACACACACTACATCAAATTAAAGCTTATTGCAAGTATACATTCAGGAAATAAAATAATATAAACGTTCAACTTTTGCGACTTTCTGCCCGTTTCATTGTGCCCGGTCACATATATCCACACGGCAAGAGCATCTTGAGTTTCAGTATGTATTTTAGTATGTCTTACTTGTTGAAAGCCACATAGAGGAATGAGGTGTTGGGTCTTCTCTCCGCATACTTGACCAGCGTTGTCGTTTTCCCTGTACCTACGTGATAATATAAAATGGCTTTTTTTTATGGAAGTAGCCCAATACAAGGCTACAAACAGAGGTGGTAGGTTTGGCCACATTTGTGACCCACTCTGCAAAAAGGGCCATTATGTTGCAAAATTTGAAAATAGTGTTTTATATATATAATGGAAAGGCCATTTTATAAGCTTTCATATGGTATATGTCTGAGGCCTGTAGCATTTTGTATTCGTAAGATATTTGGAAATTTGCATGTTTGTTTACAGGAATTTCTTGAAATGACTTTAAGGAGAAAGAAGCCATGTAAAAAAAACAAAAAGCAAAGCAGTAGATTGAAGCACTCGACACAAACACATTCTTTTTCCAACTTTATTCACTGAAATCAAAGATTATGAACTAGGATAATATAGGTATCTAAGATGCCAAAAAATCCCTCCCTTCAAAAATCACTTGTTTGAAGAATTGTTCACCCTCTTCACATAGAACGGCCCATTACGCCTAAAAGCATACAGCGACTCATGTGACCTTTTTGCAGAGCAGGTCACATTTTAGGTTGCCAGCCCTTTACAAGCACTTGTGCATGTAACATACCAACATTCTTGCCAGTGCTGCATGTGAGTGTGCAAAGTTGTTCAAAAATTCACTTATTCAAGGTCAATTATCTAACAAATCTTAAGTTTAAAAATCTAAAATATAAAGACACCCAGCCAAGTCACTCCACTCAGTCTTTAGGAAATGTAAGGACTTTTTTGGAGTGTGTTAAAAACATATACCCACTTTTACTAACTGCCCCTCCCCTCCCATTTAAAAAATAAATTGTATTTTTTTATTTATTTATTTTTGTTATGCAAGTTCACCCCAAACGAAGCTAAAAGCCACTCCAAGTACGGAGCTACAAAAAGAAAAAGAATGAAAGATACAAGAGGTAGGAATTAATATTCCTCTTGAAGCAGGAAAGATCGTAAGATGAAGGGAAACATGCACCAGGTAAAGAATTCCACAGAGATACAGATTGAGGGAAAAAACAATTGACATAGCTTTTTGTTCTACATCTGGGTACAGCTAGAGTATATTGGTGGGAACAGGCGGAAAGCCGAGTTTCACGCTCAAACACCCTAACTGGAGGAACCAAGCTGGACAAGCCGGTGGAACATTTACCATGAAAGTATCTGTAGAACAGACTAAGAGCAGCAACAGATCTCCGGTGAGAGAGTGATTGTAAGGATGAGTCCAACTCTTCTCTAATCTAATAAAGATAAGTGATAAGCAGAAGCACCAGCCTAGATATGGGAAAAGTACTCCATAAGTGGACGTATAGTTGTCTTATAAAGGTAAAGGATAGCATCAGGAGGTGGATACTTCCAATCTTGATAAAGACAACCAACTCACAACCAACTATTATTAAAAATATGCCTGGCATAAGCTCCCATGACTGGCTCGCGATTTAAGAAACCTGCCAGCATTATGCAGGTGGTACAACATTGCCTCAAATGAGATCTTCTTAACTTACCGGCAAATGCGATGATCTTGACCACTTTGCCTCGTGCGATGTCGTGATTAATGATGCGGAACTGTTCATGGGTCGGAGGCAAGCTGAAAGCAACAAACCAAAAACAAGGGAAATTGGGAAAACTACAAGAAAAACACTGCAGAACAAATGTTACACGAGTACAATTTACAGGAATGTAAAGTGGGGTCTTGTCCAGAGCTCGAAAAATAAGACAATAGAAACCCGAAAATACATTAGTCCAACATTTTACATGAAAAAGCCAGAAGTCAGGCTTTTGCCCGAAAACTTACATCCCCGACTTTATTTATTTATTTTTATAATTGTAATGTGTAAGGTGTGATGCCATTCTTGGATTATGGTGCGGTTAACCCCAGCTGTTATGGAGGTGGTGCTGGTATGCCGGAGATATCACTGAAATAGCTGTGCAGCCAGGAGCAAGTTCAGGCGCGAACTATAGTTCGACCATTAGTCAATCTCACCTTACCAACGTGCATGCGCAAATGCAGTCCACTCGAACGGCTCAAGTCGAACTATTGTTGAAAAGATGCCGACCGTATCACGTCACTGGTTCTCCCTCTCCTCCCTGCAAAGAGGCTATTGATAACCAGCGATGCAACCGTGCCCCTGGGTCTGGTTCCAAATCGTCGACTAGAGCAGTCCAACCATCCTGCGTTTGAGTGACGTTAGTCGAACTATAGTTAACCATAGTTTGAGCCCGAATTGCTCCAGGTGTAAACGCGAACAATAGGCACCATACTGAACAGTAGCGGCCCTATTAATTGCACGCAGAGCCCCCCCCCCCTTGTGAATGAAAGCTTTGTTTGAAAAAGCCCAATCTTTTCATTACACTCCCACTCCAGAACAATATATTTAAATAATGAATAGATTGTATACCTGTGCCTCCAAAGGGCTGAAGGATTTTTGTTAACTGCGCCATCTTCAGAGGAGCCCTCATTAGGCTGCGGAACAGAGGCGTGGCTGTTCTCAAACAAGTACAAGGCATGGTAGACACGGTAGTGACAACTGCGAACAGTTACAAGAAAAACAGTTTGGGGAAAGGCATAATAATAATAATAATAATATAGTGCTATATTGCGCTTTACACAAATGTCTCAAAGCGCTTCACAATTATTACCCTTGGTCATCAGGCCACGAGATCAGTTCCATGCAGCAGTTTCATAAAGCTGTTAAGCACAAAAACTTGCTTAGCATGCAAATGCTTCCGTGATAAAAACTGGATTACCAACCAGATTTCCATGAGTGGAATATTGCTTTTGACTGGCATTCAGCTGTTGCTTGCTTAGCATGAAAATTACATGGACTTTTGGCTGGTAACCTGTTTTTACAAAGCAAGACATTTTCATGCTAAGCAAATTTTTGTGCTTAACAGCTTTATGAAATTGGCCCCATGGCCCAATTTCATGGCTCTGCTTACTGTTAGCGAAAAATCCCCGCTTACTGTAGCAGAAAATTCTGTGCTTACGGCAAGCGTATTTCACGCGTTTAGCTGGGAATTTTGGCTCCTGAGCATGCGTACATCCCGTAACTAAGGATTCTGTGCTTACAGGGTTAGCGCAGATTTTTTCCGCTGGCGCAAAATGGTGATCGTAAGCGCAGAAAGCTGTGGTTAGCAGAGCCATTAAAATTGGGCCCAGCACAATCCAATCCTCTACCCTCACGGGTACTCATTTATACTCCTGGGGGAGAGAGGCAATTGTAGTAAAGTGTCTTACACAAGCACCATAATCCCCTGGTGGGGTCCGAACCCACATACCATCGCACATGAGTCAAACATGCTAACCACTATAACCATCGCGCTCTACTTATGCTGTCCAAAAATTGGCATTACAAACATCTTTATGAAAAATATCACAGCCAAGCCTTAAGGAAAAGATTTGCAGGGATGATACTCTGGTTTTGAAGAAAGAAAAAAAGCAACAGAAAATTTGGCATTTGCCAGTGCACCTCACAGAGCCGTTACAATTTCCAAAGAAGCAGTGCGTACTTCCTGAAAACCCGCTTCCAATGAACTTTGTATTTTCAAGAATTCTTTAAAATACTGGGTCAAATTTCACAGGGCTGCTAATAATCTAGTTTTCTGTGACCTGAATTTGTCCATTGCACAGAGGCAGAAAGCAGTAAGCACAGGAACTTCAGAGGCAATAGGCAAGGACTATAGTTAACCATAGTTCGACTAACTGATCAAACGCACGTTAGTCAACGATGGTTGGACTAGTCTAGACGACGATTCGCGACCAGCTTACCGAGGTAGGTCGCATCGCTGGTTACCAATAGCCGTTTTAATAGCACAGTGCAGAGAGGACCAGTTATCAGAAAAATGACGAAAAAACGTAAATATTCAGCAACAATGAACGATGTTTTTTGTTACTTTGTCTTTCTTTGAACATGTCGAAATAATGCACGCGTTACCACTTGTGACATTGTTGATATACTGAGCAAATATCGTCTGTCTCGCTTTCATCTATGAACTCGTCCAAAAACGAAAAAAAACGAGCCACCGCCATTGTCTCATGGTCGCGTCCCGTTGACATGATAATACTAATTACTAATAGTTCGACTAGAGTCGTTCGCACTTCAACTTCAGTGCTCATGCGCTACGTACGTCACGAACCAACCACTAGTTAACCATTGGTCTTTGATCGAACTTGCTCCATGCTAGCACAGGCATTATGTATAAAATACCGCTAACATTAGCAAAACAATTCTACCTGTTAAGCAGCTCGACGAAGCTAGGCCCTGGTCAATTGGATTTTAGAGAAATAACAACATTAATTTCTTAACGGAGAAGTATCGGTCATTTACCCGCCGTTCAGACTGAAACAAATCTTGTACTTCCACAGATACGCAGCGATGCAGTACAGACATTCAAGAACCTCCATGGCGGTGCAAGAAGCCGTCTTATGCAGCAGGCAGGCCAGGATACGGGATACGTCTTGGACCGTTTCCGAGAGAAGAACAAGAAGGCAGATGGTCGACCAGGGGTTAGGTTCCTGCCAAGAAACCAAATAACAGGTATACATGTCAAGGTATACGGGGGGTGAAAAGAGGGTGGGAAGAGGGTGGGAAGAGGGTGGGAAGAGGGTGGGAAGAGGGTGGGAAGAGGGGGGGAAGAGGGTGGGAAGAGGGTGGGAAGAGGGTGGGAAGAGGGTGGGAAGAGGGTGGGAGGGGGGAGATGGGATAAATAAATAAATAAATAAATAAATAAACTATTGTCATGTCAACGCGACCATGAGAAAATGGCGGTGGTTTTTTATTTTTATGATTTTGGACGAGTTCATAGATGAAAGCGACACGGACGATATTTGCTCAGTATATCAACAATGTCACAAGTGGTAACTTGTGCATTATTTCAACATGTTCAAAGAAAGACAAAGTAACAAAAAATGATCGTTCACTGCTGCTGAATATTTACTTTATACATCTTTCATTTTTTCTGCCATTTTTTTAATAACTGGTCCTCTCTGCACTGTGCTATTAAAAACAGCTATTGGTAACCAGCGATGTGACCAACCTCGGTAAGCTGGTCGCGAATCGTCGACTAGACTAGTCCAACCACCGTCGACTAGCGTGCGTTCGATCAGAGTTAGTCGAACTATGGTTAACTATAGTCCTTGATTGAACTTGCTCATGGCTGTCTATACAGAGAGGAGGGATTCTTGCTATGGCGACAACTGGCAATACAGTCTATACCACTGTACCTATAGCCCTCCCAAACGAAGAATGCAGCCGTGCAGTTAAAGGTTCTTAGTATTAAATCAAAAAAGGAAAAAACAAAGCTATACGTACATGTAGTTCTGAAAAAATTAGGAATACATTTGTTCAAGTAATCTATCGAGACTTGGGACAAAAAATTCATTGGCATGCACCAGTAACAAAAAATATTTCTGGCCACAATGTCATCGGTGATCCACGCCTCATTTATTAAGCTGTCTCTTCTTTTTGTACCTCATTTTGCAGAAGTTCAGGGGCTCTGGCCTTCATGATGTCCTTGGCCAGGTCATACTTGGGATGTTTCTGAAGGTCCCTGTCCATAGTTACTCCACAGCGAGCCTTGAACGTAGGCATGCTCCTGCAGTGAATTGTGACAAATACCTTAACCCCTTGCCACCGGTTGACACAAATACGTGCAGATTGAAATTGCCACCTGGCCGGGTGGCGTCTATACATGTCAATTTCTGCATTTTCAATCCATTATCTGGGTATTGTGTACGTTATGCTTGGCTGCATGCACAAGCCTCTTGTTTCCATTTTGCTTGGCTGCACAAGCCGGTCTGGCGCCCATATGAAATCCAGTGTCAAGGGGTTAACAATGGTTGAAAGTGCAACATTTGGCAAAAGATCTTCCCCGAATTGTTCTGGAAAGGACAATCATGATGCTCATTTTTCTGACACATTGCTCTAAAGGAATAACAGAAATGGAACTTCAAGTTCGTGGAGGCAACAGGGCCCAAGTTCATGGAGGCAACAGGGCCCAATTTCATGGCTCTGCTTACCGTTAGCGAAAAATCCCCGCTTACTGTAGCAGAAAATTCTGTGCTTACGGCAAGCGTATTTCACGCGTTAGCGGGGAATTTTGGCTCCTGAGCATGCGTACATCCCGTAAATTCTGTGCTTACAGGGTTAGCGCAGAATTTTTCCGCTAGCGCTGTTAGCGCAAAATGGTGATCGCAAGCGCGGAAAGCTGTGGTTAGCAGAGCCATGAAATTGGGCCCAGATGTACCTGTAACTGTCTCTATTTTACAGATTTGTAATCAAGTCATCACAAGTCAATCACAAGTCAATCACAAGTCAATCACAAGTCAATCACAAGTCAATCACAAGTCAATCACAAGTCAATCACAAGTCAATCACAAGTCATCACAAGTCAATCACAAGTCAATCACAAGTCACTGGTCTCAAGCCATGTAACAAGCTATTCAAACACACAACATAACAAAAGCATTCCTTTGTCATTGTTCATCCCATGTAGCTTGTGAGCTGACTTGTGATCTGCCTCTTGATCTGACTTGTGATTGACAATTACAACTCTGCTATTTTACCTGGGGCCTAGTCATAATAGTCATAAATCTACAAAACTGTTTATAACTGTAGATCACGCCCCAACTACCGAATATGGACGGAGGCCGTTGGCTTGAAAAAGACCACCTGGCCGGTTGATGTCCAAAGGTGCCTTTCTGCACATACTCAATCCATTCATGTTTCAACTACATTTTCTTGAATGGGAATGTAATGAATAGATGGAGCTTTTTCCAAACAAAGCTTTAATAGACTTTTATCGTGCTGTCACCATCTTTGTCTTGTTCCCTGTATGCATTAGCAATTATGAATAGTGAATCCAATTATTGAATGAAGGTGCCAGACTATTTTTCCTTCCAGCCTCGGTTTGGTTACATTGATTTTAATAGGAGAAAAACAAGATGGCTGTACCATGATAAAGGTCTATTCACATAAAAGGGTGGGGGCTGTCAAGACGTCATGCATTTTTCATTTTACAATTTCTTTGAACACTTTCCTTTTTACCTGTGATTACTATAAAGGATTCGAGGATTTGTTGAAATAGCTTTTAGTGATAGTTCAACTTATAATTGTCCACAATCCTTGTGTGTTTTTCGTGACACTGACAGGTCTCCTGTTGTCAAAGCACATGTGTATGACCATGGAGGAAGGAAAAACTACACTACGTACTACCATGGAGGAAGGAAAAGAGATCTTTTCCTTCCTCCAAGGTACTACATAGTAGCGTAAAACTAACGCTGATAATTTTTGTGTTAATTTACGATTTATTCTCTGCACATTTACGTTTTTCTGTCTGATCCTGCCAAATATTGTCTGTTCCTGCCAAATACTGTCCGTTCTCCGTTCCTGCCAAATTCTATCCCATTCGTTGCCAATTACTTTTCATTTACATGTACCTTTCCTGCCAAATACTGGCCGCCCCTGCCAAATGCTGTAAATTTTCTACTAGTCATTACATCATGTACATACTGTCCGCAAATTACTGCGCGCTCGGACACTATTTCGCAGCGGACACTATTTGGCATGTATTACATGCCAAAAAGTGTCCAGCATCTACTGCACATGCCCAGCGGACACTTTTGCAGCGGACACTTTTGCAGCGGACACTTTTTGGCACGACACCGGGAGTAGCACAATAAAACAAAAAATACGTGAAATAATGGGTTTGGTTCCAGACCTAACGAGGTTTAGCAGGCACATGTCTTCATTTTCTTTTCCGTCGCGTGGGACGAGGTTCAGCTGCTCCGGGACTTCAGTCAGAGATTTCATCCGCAAGCGATGGTAGGTCTTCTTCCAAGGCATAAACTGTGAACGCGTAGAAAAGTAATTCTCACCAAGGTTTGTTTTTCTGTATTAAGTTGAAAACTGCAGCTAAATTTTGAATGTACACATATAAAAAAGAAATTCATTCAATATTTACAGAAATCAAAAAGGAAAATACAATAAATGGTTCCGAAACAACAACAATGCATGCATAAAAAAATAAGAGATTTTATACATTTTTATTTAGTACATATGTAATTTATTAAGACTTCAGTTTTAAACCCACTGAATATGGACGACAGCCATAGCCACGGCTTGAAAAAGACCACCTGGTCGGTTGTCATCCATATGTGCATTCCTTCGCATTTTCAATCCATTGTTTGCCTATTGTGTGCATTACGTTTGGCTGCACAAGCCTGTATTGACATACCAGCACCCCAGCAGCCAGTCATAATAAGTTTATAAAAAATCATGGGGGTTTCCCCCAACGGCAGATCCAGGGGGGGGGGGGGGCAAAAGGGGGGAAAAAGGCGTCACAAAAAGGCAGCCACTGCGTACATGTACACCCACGTACAAAATAAAACAAAGTAAAAGAAAGGGAAGCAAAAACCCTCCGTTTTATCTGTGATTTGTGCAGGTTTTTTTGTATCCCCTTTTTCGGGGAAAATTTAGTTTTGCCTCCCCCCCCAAAAAAACCAAATTGTGTTCTGGATCTGCCCTTGTTTGCCCCAACCCACAAAAATACCCCCACATGGCGGTAACATCATCGCCAGTGAAAACATATCTTACCATGCCACTGCACGAATATACACTGTGAATTTTCTGCATGGCTAATCTGGGGTGTGGCAAGTCATTTTTTACCACTTATGAAGAATTGAGCCCCTCCCCAAGTTTACTAATTTAACCACTCACATCTTCTCTTGAGATGATTCCATGCCAGTGTCTGCAGACAAGGCTGAGGTGAAGGTGAGCGTCCATCATCGGCACAAAGCAAAAGATCCTCTCAAGGACTTCGAGGGGGAGTCTGTCAAAACCCCGCAAGGAGGCTTGATCCTCATCCCAGTAACTACTGCTGGGAGAAGATCCTTCTCCAAGAAGGCCAAAGGTATTTGGAGGATGACTGACACAGGATTGAGAAGATGACTCACATGGGATGGACTCGGCATCCAGAAATCCCGGATCAATGTTGTCAAAGTAGCTGTCACTTTCAAAAGCCTCTATGTCGCTGTTGACCGTGCTCCCGACCAAATTTGAGAGCCTGGGAATTGGTGGTGTCAGGGCCAGATCAAAATCGACTCCATCCAGAGAGTTGTCATTCTGGAAATCTTCAATGTCACTGTCGGTAGTGTTTTTCGCAAGCTTGTCTGAACTTGAATTTTGCGTTGATTTGGGGGAGAACTTGACTGCAGTGCTTTCTTGAGAGCTAGGAATTGAGGGTTTAATGAAATTCATGCTGGTTGGTGGAGTTAAGGCCATTTCAGCTTCAAGTTCATCTAATGAGTTATCATTGTAAAAATCTTCAATGTCAGATTCAACCGTGCTCTTAGCAGATTTGGCAGGACTTGGACATGGGCTTTGGTTTGGTTTAGCATACATCTTGGTCGCAATTCTTTCTTGGGAACATGGAGACGACGGCTGCAAGGTGTTTTGGGGAGACCTGTTGAAACTGGTCATTGGGGTCAGACTACGCGCAACCGCAGGTGAACTTTGACTTCGAAACTGAGGGCAACTGGAAGGATTTGTTGTGGTGGAGTACATTTTAGTCGGTGTGTGCTCTCGATGGTTCTGTTGAGATAGATTGACTGCAAAGTTGCTTTCTTTGAAAGCTGCGGTGGTTGGAAAACTGGATGAATGAGACACTGAAGGCCCCGCATTGTTATCTACACGAGGCGTGGTCACTATTGTCTTGCCTCCAACCTGACCCGTTGAAGCTGTACTCATCGAGGCAAACTGGCAGTTCAAATTTTTCTTTGGGAACGGTGAGGCAGATGCCACAGTATGAGCTGCATTAGATGATGAAGGTGAGGCAAGTGAATGTGGACTTCCCTGATGTAAGCCTTCGGGGGATGAACTGTTTGATGTAGCCTTCTTATGAGGAGAGATGGGAAAGAACCTATCCATCCTTGTCTGGTTCTTCATCTGTTCCTTGCTGAGGCCAATTTTACTGGGGCTACGTTTCACTGTTCTTGGTGAGACATGTGGTGTGTTGACCACCCCACGTGACCTCGGGGGCCGGGGGTAAATCCCCCTGTTGGAATCTCTGCTTGATGTTCTAACCAATGATGGGTTCTTCAGTGCCATGGCCCCGGTCTCCGTCTCAGCCAAATCAGAACAGTCCTGGGAATCCATATGTCGACGCTTTGTGCCAGCCGCACTCACTGATAGAGGAGGTTTTGGGGAATTTTGGAATGCTTGTGATTGGCTGGCTAAAGGCAAAAATTGTGGCTTTGTTTCATCCTGAATCCCAGACTTATCTTGCTTTGCTGGGCCCAGTACCTGTGAAGGTCCTCCTGGCATCTGCACGGCACCCGACTGTTCGATTTTTACACTGATGGAATTATCATTAGAAGCAGCATAATTAGCGGAAGAGTGTGACAGAATTGTTTGGTCACAATGCTCTTGTCCTGTAGTATATTGGATGTCACCTTCTAAGGCTACATCAGTAATTCCAGGCCAGGCATTTCCACCTTCACCCCATGTTTTGTCAGTGGGATCCTGCCCTTCCATTGGTGCAAAGTGGTAGGAAATAATTTAGTTGAGTTGATGCTTCACAGTTCACACTCGTAGAAATACCAATGGACATCTGTTAAAGAAAAGACAAAGAAGTTATCAATTTTACAAGCAAAGCCATAGAATCAACAATTAAGGCAATCTACATGTACTGTCTCACGATGTAGTCAGTCAACGATATGGACCACGTTTCAACTGCACACTGCTAGTCTTCATCAGGTGATGGTGTAGACCCATCGGTGTTTCCCTTGTATTCGTGCCTTGGGGATCCAGACACGAATATAAGGGAAACACCGATGTGACACATTGTGCGACAGTAGAAAAGTATTGCTTTCAAAGCCACAGAAGTACGGCTGATGATGTGTGCAATTATTCTGTGGGGCCCTAAGTGACCACTTTGCTTTGTTTTGTTTTCTTTGTTTTTTTTGTTTTTTATTAAAAATTTTTCCACTTCCATGACTTCACAATCAGCTGATCAGTACTACATGTACATGTACACGATACCCAACTTTTTGAACTGAAATACTTTTGACATGTTTAACCCTCCTAGAGTTAAACTATCACAGCCTATCAAAAAATATACCCACCAACTCTCTCAGCTTGTGTGTGTTTCAACCTGTCACTTGATAGATTTTGATATAGTTGGCTCCATTTTGGCCCTAAGAGAGGGAGGGTTAATCCTAACCCCCTACAAACTTTTTGCTAGGAACCATCCTCAATCCTTTAAAATCCTCTGATTGCCCTGCCCCCAAAAAATGCATTCATCCTCAATCCTCCAAAATCCTCCGCTTGAAACACCATTTATCCTCAATCCTCCAAAATCCTCCAAAACTGCATTAACCCTCCTGTTCTCAAGGCCAAAATGAAGCCAGCTACCCTGTGATAGTTATAATCATAGGAGGGTTAACCCGTACGGATAACGTCTGTAGATGCAAACAAAAAAGTGCCACCAGGCCGGATGACGCCATTGGCTGCCGTTTGTGCAGTTTCAATCCATTGTTGGATTGTTTATGATATGCTTGACTGCACAAACACATTGTAGCGGTTCGATTTGGCTGCCAGAACCGCCGCGACACCCCGACGTCTCCCGTAAAATACCGTGCCCAAGGGGTTAATAAGCAAATAAAGGTGATTGTTTAGTGTAGGGCCCTTTCTTTAGTTTTGATCAAGGGTTCCAAAATGACTTTTTCAACCTAAAGAAGACTTCTCTTATAATAATTCTATTGCCATATTTTTTTGTAATTTTGAACGGTTTATTGCATTAGAAATTTTCTTACGCACTTTATGGCAGTTGCCATGTGAATCATTGCTGTTTTGCATGTGTACTATGCATCGTGGTGATCGCCATCTTATTTTCGCGTTGCGTTTTATCGTCTTCATCTTCGCTTTACCCCAAAATTTTCCTAAAAAAACTAAAACCCTACCCTTTATCTACGGCATACCCATTGGTTTGTAATGTCGCTTAAACTAGTTTGGCAATTCCAATAACCTTATAAGTGGATTTTTGTTATATTATAGGGAACAGGGCCCTACACTACACAATCGCCCAAATAAAATAAAAAGGTCCAAATCCTTTCAACTTGATTTAAATATTTGCAGTCCCTTTACACCCTCCTCTCCCCCCCCCCCCCCCCCACACACCCAAGTGTGTAAATACCTCCCATTGTTCCTCTTTTGTTTATATACTCTTAACTTTTTCGGAAGGCCTCCCATATGTTTTGTACACGATTTTCAATCGTGGACCTTGACTCAATCGTGGACCCATTTCTTAAACTTTGTTAAAGGTCCACGGTTTGAATAGCTATGATACAAACTCACCCACACACACACAAGTGTGTAAACGCCTGCAATCGGGGACCCCTTATTGTGCTCCTATTGTTCATACTTTAACTTTTTGGCAAGGCCCCTCATTGGTTTTGTAGGCCTACACGATTTTCAAACGGGGACCTTTCTCAACGGGGACCCTATTGTCCTCTATTGTTAAAGTTTCAGAAATATTTGCAGTTCCTTTTACACCCTCCCCTCCCCTCCCCTCCCCCCCCCCCCCACACACACACACACAAGTGTGTAAATACCGGCAATCGCAGACTCCCTATTGTCCCTCTTCAAGTACTTAAACTTTTTCGGAAGGCCTCCCATATGTTTTGTACACAAATTTTAATCTTGGACATTCGGTCAATCGTGGACCCTGAAACTTTGTCTACTACGCCCTAACTCTTTTGTCCCTAGTCCACGATTGCCAGTATTTACATACTCAACCAGACAGTCATACTCTACTTCCGGTGATTGTGTAGTGTAGGGCCCCTCTTTAGTTTTGATGAAATTAGATTCAAGGCCAAGGGTATTTTTTCTCATTCCAATTCTCTTAATTCTACTGACATCGTTTTTTGTAATTTTGAACAGTTTATTTCGGTAGAAAATGCAATTTTCTGACGCGCTTTACGGCAGTCGCTATGCGAATGAATGCGGTTTTGCGTGTTTACTGTGCATCTTTATTTTCGCGTTGCGTTTTGTCGTCCTCATCGCCGCTTTACCCAAAAATTTCCCTCAAAACTAAAACCCTGCCCTTTATCTATGGCATACCTGTTGGTTTGTAATGTCGCGGAACTAGTTTGGCAATTCCAATAACCTAAAAGTGGATTTTTGTTCCCATAGGGAACAGGGCCCTACACCACACAATCGCCCTAACGTTACTTCAGTTCCGAGGACAATGCTTTGTGTTTCCTATTGAATAGGAAGGTTTGCAATATAGGTACAATGAACTGGTTGATGGCAGTATCCCTCCCATTAAAACAAAAGGTATTAAATTTGGTCATCTTAACATTCATAGCCTAGTTAGTAAGATAGACGAACTTCGCCTCCTGCTGAAGCATAGACCTTTTGATGTTATATGTCTGAACGAAACGTTGTGTGACTCTAGTATCTCGGATGAGGAGATATGTATTGACGGTTTTTCCATACTAAGAAGTGACAGAACTAGACATGGTGGCGGTGTAGCTATTTATGTATCAAATGATGTCCAGGTTACCAGGCGGCATAATCTTGAGTCTGAAGCTCTAGAAAGTGTGTGGATTGAAGTAAAGTACAACAAATATAAATCCCCCATCCTTGTTGGTGCATTTTATAGGCCACCGAACACGAGTATTGATTTCTTTGATAAAATTGATGAAGTTTTAGCAACAGCCTCAACTGAAAACAAGGAATGCATTTTATTGGGTGATTTTAACTGTAATTTTATCGATAGTGTCACTAATATCAATACTGATAACTTGAAATTTTATACCTCTCTATATGCTCAAATAAAATAATCACCTCTCCAACAAGGGTCACCAGCCACAGCAACACTATCATTGACTTAATATTCGTCAATAATCCAGATGTTTTTACTGACAATGGTGTTTTTTGTACGAGTATAAGTGATCATTTTTTTAACTTATTCGGTTCGTTGTTTTAATTTTAAATCATCCACTCAACAAGGTCATAATTATATGGAGTATAGACCATTCAAGAAGATGAATGTCCAGGATTTTATTAATGATTTGGTAAATGTACCATGGGATGTTATTGTTAACATAACTGACATTGAACTAGCCTGGCGAACCTGGTTAAATGTTTTATGGATATTGTGAACCTGCATGCCCCACTCTGTAAAAAGAAAATTAGGCATAATGCTTGTCCTTGGATCACAGACGATATTGTTAATCTGATGAAAGAACGTGATCAGATCCATAAGGCTGCTGTGAAACATAATTGTCAGAATGTATGAAAAGAGTATAACTGCTTACGTAATAAAGTTACACATATGATGCAAAAGCAAAAGACCGATCATTACTGCGGTCTGATCCGTGATAATGTTGGTAACAGCAAAAAGATTTGGAGTTGCCTTAAAGAAGTAACTCCAAAGCAAGGCCGTATTCTCCCCAGTTCGATTAAGGTCAATGGATCGGACTGCAGGGAGGGTGGTCAGATTGCTAATGCATTCAATGACTATTTTGTGACTTGTGCACATAACGTCACAAAAGACTTGCCTGTCACAACACCCACTGTGTTCACTGATGGATCTGGTCGCAATGACTGCGCGTTTTAATCTCAGGCCTGTCTCGCCTGCTTTTGTTGAAAAAACTCTCCTGACTATGAATGTTAACAAAGCTACAGGGGATGATCAACTCGGCTGTCGTTTACTAAAAATTGCTTGCCCTGCCATCCTACATTCCTTAACCAAAATCATAAATATGTCCTTAATGCATGGATATGTCCCTGAAGGATTGAAGAGTGCCAAAGTGATACCAATCTTTAAGTCTGGCAATACCTCTGATGTAGGTAACTATCGTCCTATTTCTATCCTGTCAATTGTAAGTAAGATCTTAGAGCGAGCCGTTTGTGATCAGTTGTATGAATTTATTAACCCTAACAGCCCAAGGCTTTTTACTAGAATCCTTCCCTAACCACACAAACTCCAACACTGTGTAGTAAACCAATGGCTCATTCTTTGTACTTAGACAAAATCAGGGCATCAAGTCCCATGCAAAGTGATGGTGCCAAGGCTCTACAGTACCCAATCACACAACATTCAACACAAATGGGGTGTTTGATTTTGGCAGGTTAGGGATGGTTAGGGTTAATGAACTTGAACTTATGCATCCTAATCAGTCAGGATTTTGCCCAATGCACTCCACAACCACAATTCTTGCCAAACTGGTCAATCAATGGAGCAAAAATGTTGAATGTGGTGACCTGACAGGAGTGGCTTTCATAGACCTCAGAAAAGCTTTTGATACGGTTAACCACAACATTCTTCTGGCTAAATTAAGCTCACTTGGCTGCTCAGCGAGTGCTTTGAAGTGGTTCTCCAGCTACATGTACTTGTCAGGTCGCACACAAAGAGTTTATTTGAACAAAGCTTATTCCAAATCTCAGAGTGTTGTTAATGGAGTTCCACAGGGTTCTATTTTAGGTCCACTTTTGTTTTCTATATATGTTAACTCTATGCCTTCGTCGGTCAGTAACGGTACTGTTGACATGTATGCTGACGACACAACTCTTACAGTTAATGGCAAGACGACTGCGGATGTTAAACAAAAATTATCTGTTGCTTTGATGCAGATCTCTAGTTGGCTGAACACAAATCGTCTTGTTTTAAATTATGATAAAACCAATGTTATGATCATAGGAACTAGAGCAAAACTCAAGGGCGTTGTTGACTTCAGAGTGGAGGTAAATGACATTGTTCTTAAAAGAGTTCATAAAACTAAATGTCTTGGTGTCATCATTGATGATGAGATGAAATGGACTGATCAGATAGACAAGGTTGTGAGTACTGTACAAGCAAAATTGGGTATTATTCGACGGGTGAAACCATATATTCCGGCTGACTCTGTCAAATTACTTTATAATGCGTTTATCTTACCCCATTTTGATTACTGTTCTTAAATCTGGTCAGAAAGATTCAACATGCACACAGACAAGCTGTATAAACTCCAAAAACGTGCTGCCAGATTAATTTTAGGTAAAGGGTATGATACTCCTTCAAGTGCATTATTTAATACATTAGGCTGGATGCCGTTACCAGAACGATTTTGCTACCTACGAGCAGTACTTATGTACAAATGTATCAACAATCTTGCCCCCACCTATCTACATTTGTGTAACAGAAGATATCATTAAAATATCAGACATGCATCATCACTCCACCAGACAAGCAACTGAGGACACCCTGTTCATTCCTAAATATAAATCAGAATGCTTATAAAGCATAGTCCTTTTGTTGCTGGGGCTACTGTCTGGAATAGCTTAAATAAAGAAACCAGATCAGCAGCCTCAATTGATTCTTTTAAGTCAATGTTGAAACTTAACATTTTTACCTTATAAGTTGCTTCTAAATTATTGTTTTAATTATACATGTATACATTTTAGCATGTTAAGTGTACTCATTTTTACTGTCTTTATCATTTACACCTAGCATGTTAAGTGTACCCATTTTTACTGTTTTTATAATTTACATTTTTGTTTTCGTTTTTCTTCATTTATGTATATGCAAGTAGGACTTTTTGTGATTTTATCCTTAAATTTAACTTCTTAATCAGCACTTTTGTCTATTGTCTTTTTCATATACACATTGTTTTTTTGTTGTATACTCGTTCAGGTCTTTTTTTATTTAATGATTATTTGGTTATGATTTCATTTGATCGTATTTTCTATATGTTTAGACATTTTTATACACTTTTTTAATCCTTTTAAATTACTAGTTTTGTTTTATTTCTTATCTTCTTTGTAATTCTATGTCCAGGGCCCCGTGGAAGACCACATCTATGTGAACGGGCTACCCTGATAAAAGATTAGAAATAAATAAATAAATAAATAAATAATATAACCCAACCCCAGCACGTATTTTTACGTCCGAGGTCCGATTTCAACAAAAGACCGACTTGCGAGGACAAAATAGGTTCCTTTGAGGCTTTGTTTTTCTCCTCTTGTCCTCGGACGTATACAGAACCTGTACTGTACACAAACACACAGTATCTCGACGCATGCCACTGCTGGACTATTCCTTTCTGCAATCCCATCCCCATGGCAAAGCCTACCCCTAGAACTGCCTACCCCATAGTTCTAGGGGTAGGCAAAGCCTACCCCATAGTTCTAGGGGTAGGCAAAGCCCTAGTTTCAACATGTTTTATTTCTCCATGGTTTCAACAAGTCCAAGGCCAAGCAGGCTCAGTCATAATTTGTGAGCATGCAGCGTCTCTGTGTATTCAAGCATGGAGGAAGGAACACTAACCAACAGGATTGCTTGTATACACTACAGTATTTAAGGAATTTCTTACCTTTTGCAGTGTGATTGAAGAAAAAAATCAAAAGAAATTTAGACGGGCTACACACGTACATGTACACCGATGCACACGGTCATGGGTCAGGCCAGCCAGGCGCGTTGTCTGAGTATCAGACGTTGCATGCATTGCATGCATCAGCTCGTCGCGTTGCGCGAGCGGCTATTCCATAGACTACCAGGCGCGCAGCGCAGGCAACATGGCCATGCAGGGTGAGCAAGTGTATTGACTGAATTGTAGCCTTTTTCAGGCGCGTGTGGCATCAACATCGATGAGTCGCCTGACTTTTGTGTGTGTTTATCAGATCCGCGGCTAATTATACGCCTCGAAGAAAGGCTATAACACACTACAATTGGTGGCGCTTTCAACATGGCGACTTACATGGAAACTCATTTTCTTTATTGATCATGTTTGTTGATAAACACAGTGCTGCTGTTTGCAGTTTCCGCAGAACAGGTGAAGAACTGCTTCTCAGTGTTTATATAAAAATGTTTGCCACAGATGTCCCAGTAAATCATATAATCCTTTCATGTTTTTTGCTGCGGTAAAGAATGCAAAAACAGCCTGCAGAAGGTTTTGTCAGCTTCGCGCAGAAAGGTGACTTGAAATCTATGCAGACGTTGTTGACTGATATAACGAATAAGTCAGCCGAGTTGTTGGAGTTCAGTCGACCTCGTTCGGGCGACAGGGCAGTCCACTTGGCTGCTAGGCATGACCACGTTGAGGTGCTGAAGTTTTTGAAGGCAGAGGGGGCTGATTTAGAGGCTGCAAATTTGGATGGAAAGAGAGGGCTACATGAAGCGGCAGTGTCCAGTAATATAGACTGTGTGATTTTCTTGGTGTCGTCAGGCATTTTGGTTGACCCACTTAAAAGAGCTGATTGGTATGTGAGCTTCAATGAGGAGTGATATTTTATATAATAATATAGATCTAACATTGCATTTTTGTATGCTGATTTTTTTATTTAACCCTAACCTTCCCAAATCCTCCAAAATCCTGTTTGCAAAATGGAGGAATTTGGAGGATTGAGGGCACTTGGAAGTTGATGCATTGGAGGATTTTGCAAGATTGAGGTTACTAGGGTTTTTTGCCCCTGCAGGAATATGGAGGATCCAGGTTATCAGGCTCAATGTGATACATGAGGATTTTTGAGGATTGGGGTTACTAGGGGTATGCAAAAAAAACCTAGAGGAATTTGGAGGATTCATGCTATGATCCCCATAAGAGGATTTTGGAGGATTCAGGTTATATATTATGGAGTTTTAACACTTTGAAATCAGAGGATGTTGGAGGATTCAGGTTACATGCGGGGAAAATGATGTAGGGAGTTAGGGTTAATATTATCATGCGTGTTAATATTTCTGTCCACTAAACTGCAAAATGTTCTTAGTCAAATTTGAATTTAAGAAAAAAGGACAATCGTTTGTACACTGTATTTTTGTATTCATCTTTTATTTATTTGGCATCCAGCCAGGATAGCCCACGAAAATCTGGATGTCGACAACTCGACCGTTGAGGCAACTCGACCGTTGAGGCAACTCGACCGTTGAGGCAACTCGACCGTTGAGGCAACTCGACCGTTGAGGCAACTCGACCGTTGAGGCAACTCGACCGTTGAGGCAACTCGACCGTTGAGGCAACTCGACCGTGCGATGCGTTGTAATGTAGCAAGCGATGCTTCTATCTGCGAGTCGACTTGTCTCAACGGACGACTTGTTTTCCCATTTGACCCAAAGAATGTCGAGTTGTCTCCACGGTCAAATTGTCTCAACAGTCGAGATGTCTCGAGTAGAGTCGGCCAACGGTCGAGTTGTCCGAGCCCCAAAAATCTTATTGCCAGTGGTATTTGGGGTCTCTTGGAAGAAGATGAGAAAGGAACTTTTAGATGTGGGACAAAAACTGCAGAATAATTTTTAGAGAAAAACCCATGGAACTCGGTAGTGACTGAAAACCCAAACCACATTTTGGCCCCGGGTGGGATTCGAACCGAGGTCATAGTGGTGTGAAGGCGAGAAATAAAGTACCGCTACATCAACCTGATCACTAAACAAAAATCATACTTGTAAATGTTGGTATTTTTAGTTGATACCAAATTCACACATTCAGATCTCAGACTCGAGTCTTCTTCCCTGCCACACATTTCCGAAACATCCACATTGGCTAATTTTTTGGCTGTGTTCATTAACTCTGCGGTGTGCCATGGCCCTGTTTTGTTAAGTAGGTCACCGTGGTGTAACAGTGCGTGTATATTGTCATAGCAGACCGCAGGGTAAAAATACAAATAGCTTGCGTCAACAGTTCTGAGTTTGTATGAAGGAAACCCTGCAGGCCCTCTTACTGAAATCAAGTAAAATACATGTATAACTTACCCTGATTTTATGAACTAAGTTTAACTCACCATCACCCCTCTCCTTAAAAAAAAGAAGAAATGAATGCCATACCTTTATCCAGCTGATACTGGATTAATTATCTGGTTCTCTCCTACAGGACCCCTTTACATCTTGCCTGCACTAAAGCAAACAAGACTGTCATTCAGGAGCTCATTGAACATGGAGCTAACCCAAGATTAAGAAACAAGGATGGTTGGAATGCTTTCCACATAGCTGCAAGGTCAGACGGTCCAAGTTTTTAAAAAAGGGCGCCTGTTATTTTTAGGGGGATTTTAGTGAGGAAAAGGGGGTTCAGTACCTATGGGGAATAAGTTTAAAAAGAAGGGTCCCAATTTAAACATATACACACAGACTTCCTGGGTCCAATTTCATGGAGCTGCTAAGCACAAAAATTTGCTTAGCATGAAAACTCTTCCTTGATAAATATGGGATTACCAACCAGAATCCCATGTGTTGTATATTGCTTGTGACTGGTATTCAGCTGTTATATTTGCTAATTACATGGACTTTTGGCTGGTAACTTGTTTTTACTAAGCAAGACATTTTTGTGCTAAGGAAATGGTTGTGCTTAGCTCCGTGAAATTGGCCCCTGGTATACGTACTTCCAGCTGCCTACACGATTATTGGGTGTACAAACGATGTGCACCCAAAATATATGGCCTATTATAAACCACTTTTCCTGAGAGGATTTCAGTTTTGCAAAGCTGAATGTATTTGTCTTCAATGAAAACACAAGGTGAAGTGAAATCTGTTATTTTGGTGTCAAATCTGTGGTGGCCAGATATGGAACTCTCGCCAAAAATGTTCTTTGTTACTTTTATATATTTACAGGGAAGGGCATGTAGACATTCTGAGGTACCTGCTGGACTGTGTTCCAGATCTGTGGGATACAATCAGCAATAATGGACGCACACCTCTCCATACAGCAGGTATGTTTTGAAGAGCAGCAGTTGAGTATCAAACAAGCTTAATTAATTGAAGATTCGCAACACCTCTTTACCCTATAAAATTGATTCACAGTAACATTTTTGTTTTTGCTAAATTTTGAGCAAAGGCTTTTAAGGCTTACTTTATTTAAACTTCTCGTAAAGTTTATGTATCCAATCTATATTCGGGGCGGCTTCCAGGAACAGGGGTTCAACCTTGACAGATTTTTTTCACTTGCAAAAAAGGAAAAAAAGAAAGAGGCCGATGAATAGATGTTGTCTCAAACTGTTAAGGTAAAAACAAAACAAAACAAGGTTGGCAAATGTATTTATGAATTGGAGTATGTATATGGGTGGGTTGACCTATGAGGGGTATAAACAATAGCAGGACAATATTTGTTTGTTTGTTAGATTTTTGTTAGAGTTCGCCCTGAACAAGGGTAAAAGCCACTCGAGGTACAGAGCTACAAAAAGAAAAAGAATCAAGGGGGGGGGGGGGGGTGAGGGGGGCACCCCCTAATCCCTGTTAGGACCCGCCCCAACATATGCCATACAACAGCTTTTTTACTTTTACTTGTTCTTTGTAACAGCACTGCATGGGAAGTTGGAGGCAGTGAGTTTGTTTGTGACAAGATGCGAGTATGCAGTTGACCAGACAGACAGCTGTGGGTCCACTCCGCTAATGGATGCATTGAGAGATGGCTTTGTTGAAGTGGCACAACTCCTTGTGGATCAACAGAAGGTATTGGAACTTCCAATGTAGATCTCTAGATTTTTGCCTCTGTGGTTAACAACCAAAAGTCAAACCCAGGGTTGTATTCGAGTCCATCACAAACCCTCCAGTCCTAATTCCAATCACAAGCTATTCAAATGAGCTTTGACAAAGGCATTCCTTTGTCATTGTTCATCCAGTTACTTGTGACCAGCTTATGAAAGGACTTCTGACTGGACTTGTGAAAGGACTTGTGAAAGGACTTGCAGGTACTTGACTACAATTCTGGTCAAACCCTTTTTTACAGACATCGTCAAACAAACCACTGACATACAGTGCAATAAGCACTTTGGAGGAATCCTTGGTTTCATTACCAGAAAGAATTCAAATTAACAATTATGAATAAAAAAAATAAATTAACTGACCTTTGGGAAATTGGGGGTGGTGAGGGAGTACGTACACACATCCCTTGGGTATTGTGCCGATGAATGATGAGTTGAGATTTGTATAAACCTTCTTTCACCCACAATGGATATATCATTGAGGCTTATCAGATAGTTAAAAACGTTGAGTTGATATTTGGTTATTTGATTGTGTAAGGCCGATGTACACAAATGCGACATCCTTGGCCGTACAGCCTTACACCTCGCTGCACAGGCTGGCTGCCAGTCATCGGTCACCTTCCTTGTCAGTCAGCAACATGTTGGCGTAGACACATCCACACTGACTGGAGGAAACACTGCCTTGCATTTGGCATCTAAGGCAAGTCCATAGGTCTGAAATCCTCCATTTAGATCTGGGAAAACCGTAAGGGTGGTAGGGTAAGCAACCTAAAATGTGGCCAACCCCACCACCTGTTGTAGCCCTTTACCTATTGGGCGACTTCCATAAAGAAAGTCACTGCATATTTTACTCTTACATATGGACGATGGCCACAGTTTGAAAAAAAACACCTGGCCGTTTTGTATATATGCACTTTTATGTGCGTACTCAATGTTTCAATTATATTGTTCTTGAATGGAAGTAATAAAGGGATGGAACTTTTTCAAACAAAGCTGGTATACACACAAAAAGGGGGCGGGGGCTCCAAGTGTAATGAATATGACCAGCCTATTTGGATGTACATTTACAAGGGGTGAACTGCATGCAGTATCTGGAAAAAGAAATTGTTTCACAACACGACCCCCCAAAAAATGATGGGAAACTTTTACTGTTTTTCTGTCTGCAGTGGGGATAGAAAATAAATGCACAGAAATACAAATGCAAACTGAATCTGACAATACTATTCTTGTATCACCAGGAGCGTCACTTTACAATGCTGGAAACCTTACACTCTCTTGGGGCCAACATCAATGCCACAGATGACAGAGGAAGAACAGGTGTGTATGGTTCAATTGCAGACTTTTTTGATACGCTGGTGGCAGCAGACATACCGGTCCTTTTTTATTTTTCTCACGTCTTGCGCATGCATGTCTGCTGCCACAAGCGTCTAAAACTAAAAAGTCTGCCATTGTGATCAATCCACAGTTTTTCTTGTCTATTTGAAGACGAAATACCACTGTGTAGAGTTCAATTCACGAAAGTTAAACTTTTGACAAATGTCTTAAGCTCCGTAGGCTGTTTTTCTATCATTATTTGCTGGTTAGATGTGTGGTGGCAGAAGAGGAGGAAAAGGAACAGGAGGCCGTTAATACCAAATTTTATACTGTGCATGTTTTTGTGGTTGAAACATTGCGTTCCAATTAAGATCCAAGACGTCTCTTATTACATTTGATGTGGATTTCCACTACTTTGCTGGAATAATCCATTTGACTACATAAATACCAAATACTTCCATAATCAGAGTTGCTCATTGAAGCAGCTCTGTAGTATTTCTGAATAACTTTATAGCGGTAGTGAGAAGATGTACCCGTCAAAATTGGTAATTTTGAGGACTTATGAAAGTTTATTGGGCTCCGTGCGCGTCGAATGAGGGCGCTGTCCACAGATACTCGTATACCACCAGTGGGATTGCTTTGTCTGTTTGCCGACTCTCAATAATTGCGTTTTCAATAAGAATATCATAGCGGGAACCAGACACTTAAATTGAAGTCAGGTAAGATGACGTCCATATTGAACTCAAACTCGCCTTTTCTTTCCGCCTATCTCGTTCTTGCGCTGCTTACACTTTAGGATTGCATGTGATTTCGATAGTGGAACCATTTTACATACGAGCGCTATGCAGCACGATGACTTTTGTGGTCGGTTGTCAGCGCCGCGGTGCGGCTAATACACCAACTTTAAATCTTAATTTGCAGATTTTTGCGTGCTGCGGCTTATACTCCGCGCGGCCTATATTCCGAAAATTACGGTACACTGTAATTTGCATTGAGGATGGTGCAAATTAGAAGATAATTTGTTTGTGCTTTCCAAGAGCCTGTGGGAGAAACAAATCACAGGCTTCCTCGGGTGGGACTCGAACCCATCTTTCACACTGTTACATTGGATTTGAATCGGCCGGTCGTCGGTACGAGTCCCACCCGAGTAAGTGAATTTTTTCCCCCACAGGCTCTTGGAAAGCACTGAGCACACAGTTCTTCATGCACTACATCGGTGAAGGCAAAAATCTTTCTTCAATGGCATAAGCTGAAGTTTAAACTGAACACTTCAAGTTGCCATTGTGAATTCCACTAGGGTGATAATTAATTTGTGTCATTTTATTTTGGATTTCCAGCACTGCACATAGCCGCTGGTATTCAGAACAGAGCAAGCGTGGAGACCCTGTTGATGTTAGGCGCTGTGAACTGCCCGGATCAGAACGGCTGCCTGCCAAGCCAGCTTGTCAAAAAGCAGGACATTTTACAACTCTTTGTGGACACATGAAGAGGATAAACCCAACAACGGACTTTGTAGAAAAATGTCATCTGCCACAAGTTTTCTTGTCAGACTTGGTGCAAGCCACCTCAGTATGAGTGTTTCAATTGAGCCAGTAATGTCTGATGCGTTTACCTTCATGATCTTTCCTGCTTATAAACCAGTTCGCGCCGGGATTATTTTTCATCAAAAAAACGCGTCATCTGACGCGAACTGGTTGGAGAGAAATATTTATTCCTACATCTTGTATCTTTGTAGCCTTATAATTAAAAAAAAAGAAAAATCCACAGACTACAGATGGTTGAGGGTTTAAGGCATAGGGCTTCTCAACTTCCCATAATTAAAGTGCAGTACGTATTGGTTATCTTTGGTTGTATTTTTCCCTGGAGGGTCTGAGTTTTCAAGTAAAATGACAGGTACAAATCAGCTTTTGCCTTCAGAGAGTATGCATGCAAAATCATATTAAAACGAAGTTCTAAATCCGTATGTATTGTGTTAGGGAATGTTGAGAGACATCAAAATACAGGGTTTTACCAATAACAATTCCTGTGTTGTGTTACATAACATTAAATGCACAGTTTATTTTTTTCTGATATATACATACTGTTCATTTTAAAAAGTTAATTTCTTTTACAAATCGCATCTAGAAATTCCCTGAAATCATCTTAATTTGTTAAGTCCCGTTTCACAGATTTCTAAAATGAAAATGTTCAATAACATGCAGATTATGTGGAAAGAAAAACTGTGAAAGAAAATACTCCTATACTGAAGCAGTACCCTGTTACTTAATGCACATACGAGGTAGAAAAATACACAAAACAAATGCTATTTGTAGCTCTCCCATATTTTAAATGTATTGATGACGTCATGTTAGTGTTTACTGCATGGTTTTCAGTGGGTGGTCATCACTCGACGCATCGGTTTTCGACCAAAAGACAGTCAAATGTGCAGTTTTAGCCATATATGTCGTGGAAGATAATTACACCGTCATAAACTATAAAAGATGATTACTGTGTATGGGATTTTCCTCGGGAGCCACAAAGGTAAAAAAAAAAATGAGCGTGGAAAATGCTAGTGTATGTAAAAACCGTATATGAGGCGTGGCGGTTTCCCCCGTGATGCACTGCGGTAAACAGTACGAAACCGTCATCAATACATAGTGTTTTTTACTTGGAAATGCCTAAAAGACATTCTTCTGTCCTTGGATACATTTGGTTTTAGTGTTTGTCACTAAAGGACCCCCAGTGTTGTAGTCCAGTTATTTTTGAGGAGTGCAAGTATGAATAGCTAGACAAAAAATACAACTACTGTTACAAATTGCCAAGAACACAATTCATTGTAGTGAGTCACTGCCAGAAAGATAAAAACTTGCTATAGAGTACCGAAGCGATGACGTCAATGTGTTTGCATGACTGGCTGTTAAAGGAACAGTCGAAATCTCCATTTGTTTGGAGCCAGTTGTCCTGCCAACTGACGTCAGAATTCGGTACTCTATAACTGTTACTGTAACCCTATGGATTACTTTGTTGAAGCTCACCTAGGGCCTGTTTGTTTCACACAGATCGGGAGGTGATCCAGAGCCGAACGAAAACAAACAGGATCGCGAACCCTTTAGGGCGCCCTCTCGCTATATGTTGCATGCTGGGAGAATTTGTACTACACAACAAATGTCGTCTGCTTCAGATTTTGTAGGGTTATTTTTATGATAAAACTATCTAGTATTTCCAGAAAAGTAAATAAATCGTACATAGCTTTAATAATACACTAAAATAATTATGAATAAATACTGTCAAAAAAGCTCATTAAATGCTTCAAATCTAAGAAAAAATACCGTCACTTTTTCTCTGTCCGTTTCACACGTCGCCATCTTGGATCTTGCGAACCTACCTCGCGAGCAGGATCCCTAAAAACGCGATCCGGATCTGTGTGAAACAAACAGGCCCTTAGTGTGACTTGTCTTTCCCCCCCCCCCCAGGCATTTTGCCAATTTAAAAACAAATGAAAATATAATTGAAAACATCACCACTTCAGGAATCAATTAAAGTGCTAAATTACATTTCAGTGATTTTTCTTGTGAAGGTGTACAATTATTATAAACCTAAATGAAAGCTTGCCCAAGCTAAACCCTGTTTCCACGGTGTGGCAAAAAGTACAAGACTAATTCCAACCTGGGCCATGTCAAATCCTGTGTTAACTACTGGAAGATGACCTTGCCTTGTGTAAAGCTTCTGCCTTGGCTTTCAGTGATACAAATTCCTCCTGAATGATATCCGTCAACTTCTTCCTGATTTCCAGCTGAAATTGGAAGGGAAAAATAAATTCCAAGATGAAAACCAAAGAATTATATGATTGATGGAAGGACATCTTCCCCAGGTAGTGGCTGGTCCATTTTTTAACCCCTTGAACCCATTAATACCGGGTATTTCATGGGGATGTCGGGGCACCGGGCCGGGTTATGCAGCCAAGCATAACGTACACAATACCCCAATAATGGATTGAAAATGCAGAAATTGGCATGTATAGACCTCAACCGGCCAGGTGGCAATTTTTAATCTGCACATATTTGTGTCAACCGTATGCAAGGGGTTAAAATTCATTAGGGGCTAGCATACAAATAATGAATGTTTACGAGTGCAATGGTAATCATTCCATCTGTCACCGAATGAAATTATTCTTACCATTGCACGAATGTGAAACATTCATTATGTTTTATACAACACCTGATTAAATTCTCGTCGGATTGCATGCATGGATTTCTTTATGTACAACTGCCGTTTTCCCTTCTCAGTCCCGCATAAAACCGCGACAAAAAGTTGTCCAGTTCCGAATCAGTTAAAGCTCAATTGTTGTTCCTGCGTGTCTTGCAAATTAATCTAATTGTTTCACTGCATGTTTAATTTGTTTGTTTGTGTTTATAGCAGCGTCAGCGTCGGCATCACCTACGAGTTCCTATATTTCATCATCTGTTAGGAGAACAAATGGTGATTCACGAACATCGTCCGCCATTTTGTGTGAATGACAGCCATGGTGTAGCGCCACCATGGAATTATGGAAGTTCTATTCAACGCGTACTGTTGAATAGAACTATTTTTGCAGTGCCGTGCGTTCGTATGGATAATTCAATGCGCGTGATCGACGATCCACCAATCAGATGGTGGGGATTTATTCAGGTGTGTATAAAACCACATAATTATACTGTGCTGTGCACACCAACAGCAACACATAATGAGAAAATTGAAACTTATTTCGCCATTTAATCTGTTCACGTTTATTTGTTTATGTCCTGTGTTGTCGCAGCTTCCATAGATCTTTATGAACTGAAAAACTTTGTCAAATATAATAACGTCTACAGAATTAAACCAGCAGCATGCACAGTGCAATTTGCAACTCGGGGGGTGTATCAATTTCTCCAGGAGCACTTCAGGGAGAAAATACAATAGGTTAAATGTTTTTGTGCATAACTGAAATCTCCAACCCTCCAGGGTGTCTGTCCTCTTTGGGATGGGCATCCGAGTGTCAGATGAATCATCTAAGCTTTTTTTTTTTTGGAGCCACAGGCCTTGGTTATGCACCCTAAGGGTCACATGCCTTGGCTGGGAGCATAGACTTCAGGTGGGAACCCGGGGGTAACAGCCCTTGGCTTGGTTGGGAGGGGACACAGGCCTAATTATAAGGCCAGGCACCTGTCGTTCCACAGGCCACAACTGGGGGAGGGGGAGGACACAGGGCTTGGTTGGGCACCCAGGAGGCACAAGCCAAGGCTTCGCACCTGTGGGTTCACAGGCCCCAACTGGGGGACAGGGGAAGGACACAGGCCTTGGTGGGGCTCAAGCCCAGGCTGGGGACCTGTGGGTTCACAGGCCCAACTGGGGGAGAGGGGAAGGACACAGGCCTTGGTGGGGCTCAAGCCCAGGCTGGGGACCTGTGGGTTCACAGGCCCCAACTGGGGGAGAGGGGAAGGACACAGGCCTTGGTGGGGCTCAAGCCCAGGCTGGGGACCTGTGGGTTCACAGGCCCCAACTGGGGAGAGGGGGAGGACACCGGCCTTGGTTGGGCAGACTGGACATCTGGGGGATTACTACAGGCCTTGACTGGGGAGGGGAGGGGAGGGGGAAGGGCATAGGCCTAGGCTGGGCACCTGGGGGTTATAGGCATGGGAGGGGAGAACATGGGGGGAGGGGAAATGTTACACAAAAAACACACAATATGGATAGACAAATGGCCAACAATTATGTAAGGTTAATAGACTTGTGTTCTAGTCCACTCACCGGTGACCTTCCTTCCTCCCTTAGGCGTGACAGTGCCTCCCTGAAATCCAATGGCTTGCCAATCAGCATGGTGATCCTTTTGCCAAACTTGGGAATGTACGGCGGGTGATTTGGAAGCACCTCATCCATCCCTAGGTGCCAGAATGGAATGACCAAGGGCAACACTTTGCTTTCAGCAATGGCACGTCCCACTCCTAAAGACAGGGGGGAAAGACTTTTCAATGCACTGTGTCCACATCCGAGTCAAGTATTTAGAGAACAATTCTCAAACCATACTAATGTTTACTACTGGCACCATCAAACCTATCTCTCTTACATACTTTCACCTTGCAAAGCCTCCAATTAGTTTGAGTATTTTGAGATATTATATTTATGTTTTTAAAATATCTCACCAGTGAAACTCAAATGGGTGATTTTAAGCAAGTTTTATTAATTTTAAAATAGGAGTGAACTTTTTAATTTTTTACAATTAGAATTATAATGCATGTGTAATAGTCTATAATTTGCATCACAAACACAACTTGTAATTCGGTCGATTCACAACTCAGTGCGCCGCCAGCGGCAAGCCGGGAAAGGCCAATTTCCCACTTTCGGGGTCGACATCGCGTCTATCGCGTTGTATTAGATGGTTGACAGTACAGCAGTTTGGATTTCGCGCGAATGCGAGTGGATGAGTTAAAGCATTTTTTGACTAATCAGGGAATACCTTGTGCGGGAAAGAAGAGAGAGGAGTTGATAGATTTAGTGGAGAAGGGGTGTAAGAAGTACGGTCGATGCATTGACGATACCCACTTCCGGTTTTGCGAGTCGACTTTTTCCCATGATGCACTGCGTAATTTGGCCTCTCCCCGGTTGCCGCTGGCGGCGCACCGAGTTGTGAATCGACCGAAATATCAGCAATTTTACATGGAATACTGTGACTTACCCCATTTCAATCTCATGAACTCATTTGTCATATTGACTTGGCCTGAAAAACACAGCATAAACAAGTCTTCATAAGGAAATATATAAACAAATTACCGTGCATAATATCAGTACATCCATGTCAGATATCATCTGTGTGTTTTAGGGCCCTCCATTTTGTCCTCATTTTGGAAAGATTTTACTTTAATACCCCCTATCAAAAAGGGTCACAAATCAAATGATCTCAGGAAATAACACCAACTCTCCTTGAAAACAAGTGCCTAAACAGTTGGCACAACCTGTTAGTTCAAGATTTATGTCCGTAAAATCTGAGAAAAATGAGTCAGAAATGACATGTAATTTGTACACTATTAATGAGTGACCATGCACTGTGCACACTGTAGTGACCAAGAACATCAAACAGTTGCACAGAATCTACCCATGATCTACCCAAACTTTGCACAAAATCTCCTGACAAAATTCTTGAACTGAGCAGTTGTGCCATGTGTTTATACACAATTCTGAACAAGAACTGATGGTTATTTTCTGAGATTGTTTGGTTTGTGACCATTTTGGTAGGGGGTTTTAAAGTAAAATCTTACCCTCATTTTCACGTTTGTACAAACCATATATGCTGGGGGAGAGGGTAAGGGGCCAAGTACGCTTTGAACAAATATGAAATATGGTGATAATACCTCAACATTTTGGGTACTTCAGCTTCATCTGTTTTTATGAATCCGCCGGGTACAACTGTTCATTTTATGGGATTGTTGTGCAGTCTTGATTATCCTACATAGTGTCCCAGAAATCATCATTTGTTTGTACTTTCCTGGGAGGGGGAGGGGAGGGAAAGGGGGGGTGGGGTCCAGAAAAAGACTATTCTGTGTACGCTCATGAAAATGACAAAAATGGACACCCCCGAAGTAAAAGAATTTTACAAGAGTGTACCTTCTGCAAAGAAGTGTACCCATTGCCCTTTATGTAGTTTGTCTATGCAGACATCCATGGAATGCTGGTAAACACCGTCACCTGTGTGGCAACCGGACAAATATAAAACAAATAATAATAAATTAATGGATAAAAAATGGATAATAATGAGAATGTATTTGAACAGTACAATCATTATGACATCCAAAATGCTACAAATGAAATCTCAAATTGTGCACCTGCAATGATGTAATAACACAAATAAAGCCTGAATTTTAGTTCTTTTTAACATGAAAATGAATTAAACTGCTGCAAACTGCTACCTGACTGTATTGACCTGAAATATACAGATCAACAAAATTTGCTGGCCTAACGATTCAAACTTAAGTTTTAAAAAAAAGTCAAAAAAAAAGAGAAAGAACTTGCACAAAACGTTAGGCTAGCAAATTTTGTTGATTTGTTCTTTTGAACTATTTTGACTGTTATTTTGTCAACAATTGTTAAGTTTACATAATGAAGTCAGGTATGGTATAGGTAGCAACCCCCAGCTCCGGAATGGTCGGGTGTCATTGTGCCATTCTCAGCCATTGTCAACAATGTATTGGTGCTGAGCGTCTCTTACGTAACTATGCAAGAGCTTGCCCCGAATCATGTGATATAGCAACAGTGTCTTTGGTCTGGAGAATTCAAAGTTAAAATGTGCCAAGCATTTGGAGCAAGTCAGTGTACCAGATGTTATTCAAATTTAACTCGCAAATGGCTTATTGGTGAGAACAATGAAAAAGAACCAGTATGCCTACTACTACCAGCGTCTCAAAAGTCTCCTATTGGGCAGGATGGAGTTAGTATAAAACAAAAACTGTCTACCTCTGACAACGGGGACACCTTGTCCAAGACTGAAGAAGTAAACATGCCACCTCTTTCTGCAGGTTATATCACTTGCTACAGGGCACCTGTAAGAAAAAAAACATAAATTCTGGCATTCGCATGCAGACAAATTATCCCTAATCCCTGTGGCACTTTTACTGGGAAGTGTCCTTAACCTGTCAAAATCCAACACTGTGCAGTACACCTATGGCACATTCTTTGTACTTAGATAAATTGAGGCATCATAGCTACATGTAAAGTAATGGTGCCAAGGCTGGACAGTCCTGAATCCATCAAAATACATACATGTACACAACATGGTGTTGGATTTTGGCAGATTTGGGATGGTTGGGGTTAACCCCTTGGGCACGGTATAGGGGAGACGTCGGGGGTGTTGCAGCGGTTCTGGCAGCCAAATCGAACCGCTACAATGTGTTTGTGCAGTCAAGCATGACATACACAATAATCCAACAATGGATTGAAACTGCACAAACAGCGGCCAATGGCGTCATCCGGCCTGGTGGCACTTTTTTATCTTGTATACATAAGCTTTTTAAAAATGCTGAAATTGGGTGGGGGCAATGCGAGCCAGACACCTGTTCCATTTCAGCCTTGTAAACAAATCAACAAATTAGGATCTGCAAATTTTGATGCCATGTACCCCCCCCCCCCCACAATAAATTGTATGCCCCACCCCTTTCCTGTAACTCTACATTAATTTTGTACAAGCTTCTGTTTACTTATGCTGTGCTGGCTTTTTCTTTTTTTTAACCCCTTGCGTACGGATGACGCCATATGGCGTAAAAAAAAAAGTGCCACCAGGCCGGATGACGCCATTTGCCGCCGTTTGTGCAGTTTCAATCCATTGTTGCATTATTGTTTATGATATGCTTGACTGCACAAACACATTGTAGCAGTTCGCTTGGCTGCCAGAACCGCCGCGACACCCCGACGTCTCCCGTAAAATACCATGCTCAAGGGGTTAAAATAAGGTTTTCTTTTCATCAGAAGCCCATGAGCTAATTTTGTTGAAAATGGACTAACAATTGGGGACAATCTCTGCACCTTACCATCTGGTTTTGTGTGGATATCCCAATCCTCTCATTTTAAGTGTTCCTAAAAAAAAAAGACATAAAGAGCACATTGTTGGGTTAGAACTGCCATTGGAGAGTCAGGTTGGCCTTGTGGTACTTTCCTCACCTTCCACCACTGTGACCTGGGTTCGAATGATTCCCACCAGGGCCGACATGTGGATTGGATTTTCAATCCCTGCCCGATTCCTTGGGTTTTCCCCAGAATATCATTCTGGGGTTTTCCTCCAACCTCTAAAACTTAACTTTCATCATCTCCTTCCTTCAGGGTTCTTCAGGCTTCCGAGCTAAAGTCGGATATATGCACTTTTGAGGAATCCTTGGTTTCATTTACCAGAAAGAATTACATCAAAATAAATAATATAAAAAAAACCAATCTTAAATTACTATCCTAAGTTTAATGCTTTTATTACATGCCCTAGTTTCTTCAGATTCCTGAGGGACTACAGCTTTTAACCCTCCTACTATTATAACTATCACAGCCTATCAAAAAATCCACCCACTTCCTCTCACAGCTTGTATGTGTTTCAACCTGTCACTTAATAGGTTTTGATAAATAGGGTAGTTGGCTCCATTTTGGCACCGAGAGAGGGAGGGTTAAACCATGAAAACAGAAGAAATATCCTGCACTTTCCTTACCCCATAGCAGAGGATCAAAACAGGATATATGATTGCCTACAGTTACAAGGGGACGGTCTGGTGATCTCTTCTCCACAGCCTCATAAAGAACCTCTAGATTGTGACCCTGGAAACGATTTGCCCAATCTGTGAAGGAACAAAATTTCAAAAGGAGTCAATTTCATACAGGCAAGTCTAAAGGTTGTTTCAATGGCACACCGTTTCAACAGCCCATTATTCTAATTAAGGCCAGCACTAGCACTGGGCAACTTTAAGGTCATGGTCATTATTTTCCAAGATATTTCTCTTCTCGACCCATTTTATTGGTGGGGGTGTCTTTCTTTCTTTATTATTCGGCATTCAGCCGGGATAGCCCACGAAAGTCTTTCGACTTATTTCCAGTGGGGTCCCATGATAGAAGATGATGAGAAAGGAAGTTACAGTTTTAGACGTGGGAGGAAAACCCCACAAACGGTGTCACCCCTCCCCAACAACCCAGGTACGTGTATTTGGTGTAAACGAAATGGAAATTGCATGCACTGTGTATAAACAGCAGAACGCAAATCGATTTCAACTTACTGAGACAAAAACGACAAACAATGCCTGTGCCGATTATCATAAACCGCGACCCAAACCTCCACAATATCCCTGGCTTTTCGGGAATAACATACTGCCATGGTTCAAGAGGCATACTTCAACTCGAAATTTCCACACACTTCCGGTTACGTACTACTAAAAAGTACTAGCATGACCAAAAATACGGATGAACCAGTCACCATGTATTTGTGGTCTGCAACTATAAATATTAGGAATGTCGCCCTCTGTCGCCAACTTGATGCCAGCTCGCCGGGACGGCGTGCGCGGCGCGTAAACACAGGAGAGAGATTGGCCAAAAATGGAAAATCCACGCCGACTCCAGATCAACATTTAGTTTGTATTTGCCTAAAGGCACCCCCTTAAAATATCCGGTTTTATAGGGTAAAACCACCTTTAGGACACCTCAGGAATTCCAGATTGCAAAAGAGATTCTTAAAAAATTGTAAAATCCCAAAAAATCCTGAAATCAGGAAAAATCCTGACAAATCTCACCCCCGATGTATAACCGGGGTAGTGTCACCGGGTACAGGCGCACCCAATTATATGCTACACAGCCCATTGCTGGCTGCCATGGAGGAAATGGAGAGCCATGCGATATTGTCAAAACATATATTGTTTTCCCCGGATGACATAAACCAGATGGTAACAACTAACAAGTGGGCCCAGTTGGAATTGAACTTTTCAGACCCCACCCACCAAAAAAGAAAAGAAACCACAAGCCAATATCATAAACACAAATGTATCTGGTTCTAGTCATGCGTCTTCCCCCTCTTTCTCAAGACGATTCAAATGAGTTTAACTGCAGTTTAAAAAAGAATTCCCCAAAGCCAGGATATGGGGTACCCGTATTGTAAACAGTTACGAAAAAGGGCTAAGATCTATGCCTCTCACAATCATTACAATCCCACATTTCCCAAACTACAAAAAAATGTCTCCACTCAAAATTAAAGGGGCTCATATACCAAACACACATCTGCTATGAAAATAGGAACTATGTGTACAAATACTACAAGTTTACTTAAATTAAGTGTACAAATAAAAGATTCAGACAAGGAGATAAATTTCACTTTTATTAAACAATATTCTCATTTGGTGAGTGTGTACGTATACTATATGTGACCCACTCTACAAAAATGAGTCTGATGTGTTAAAAATACATTTGTAAGCTTTACAGTTGGTCTGAAAGAGCATGAAATAAGCTTTCATTTGATAGAAGGCACAACTCTGTAGCGGAATGCATTTTTTTTTACGACTTTTTTTAAGTGTGTGATTTCTTATAGTTATATTTAAAAGTCAGACATTATTAAACCACCCCCGTACCTGAAAGTGTAATGCCCGACATCCGACTCATTTTTGCAGAGTGGGTCACATATACCACCACCACATGACCAGAGATTATTTGTAATGATTTGGAATTATTTCCAAAAATGGGAGATTTACTGCGTGTTCTTTCACAAATCCTTTCACTGTTTGGATTACAGCATACATATAATTTAAAAAAACAAAGGACAGGAAAAAAAGTGTCCTTTACCCCTAACCCCTTGGGTAACTTTACTAGAAAGTATCCTGAATCCGCCAAAATCAACCTATTTTGTCATGCACAAAAAGTTGGTTTTGGTGACTGCTCAATATGGAGGTATCCTGAATCCATCAAAATCCTGCAGTACCGCTATGCTTACAATCCTCAATCCATCAAAATCCCCCAGTTTTCAATATGATGGAGGTATCCTGAATCCGCCGAAATCCTCCAAAACAGGGTTTGGATTTCGATGGATTTAGGTAGGTTAGGGTTAAACCAGATGGAAATTTTCCTGCACTTTCCAGAGCATTTTTCACAACTCTTCAAATCAAATCACATTTTAATTCAAAATGAAATAGTTTAGTAAAATAGTATATGTTTCTCAATTTTCAACCATTCTGCTCTTAAAAGTATCGTATGGTAATGACTACATGTACAAATAAAATTGATTAGTTTCAATTTGAAAGCTTTATGATACCAGTACCAATACTCCTGAGAAAACTTTCCATCTGAAATGCTGTCACCTTCGAGAAAATAATGTCTAGTTTAGACCTCCAAAAATTCTGTGGTTTATTTTGATTTCAACTTTCACAGGTTTGTTATTTCACACACATGCTGAATCACACAAAGTATGAACCTTTAACCCTATTAAACATCCTAGACATTCACTTGGGGGTACAGTACGTACACTGTACTACAAAATAATACTCAATTCTCATAGGCCAGTGTAGTAAAAGTACTGCATACTACAGTTTACTCAAGTAGTATTTTGTAGTATTCGGTGATGTTAGGGTTAAAAGGCAGTTAATTCCTCCAAATGACAGATGATGTCGTTAATGTACACTGTATTATTTGTCACTTGGCTTTCCTTAACCCTAACTCCCTACATCATTTTCCCCCCATGTAACCTGAATCCTCCAACATCCTCTGATTTCAAAGTGTTAAAACTCCATATAACCTGAATCCTCCAAAATCCTCTTATGGGGACCATAGCATGAATCCTCCAAAATCCTCCAGGTTTTTTTTGCATACCCCTAGTAACCTCAATCCTCCAAAATCCTCATGTATCACATTGAGCCTGATAACCTGGATGCTCCATATTCCTGCAGGGGCAAAAACCCCTAGTAACCTCAATCCTGCAAAATCCTCCAATGCATCAACTTCCAAGTGCCCTCAATCCTCCAAATTCCTCCATTTTGCAAAGAGGATTTTGGAGGATTTGGGAAGGTTAGGGTTAAAACAAGGGAACAAAGGAATTTTAAAAAATTTGCAAGACAAACTTTTTACAATTTTCTTTTACTGTATTTCCAATTTAGGTTTGTCAGACTGAAAAAGTTTGTGTCCAAGATGTTTTCTACTCGGTACATGCTGCAGAGCCCTGACCCAGTCCCCAGACAGTCTCAACTCACTCAGAATGCTCATCATCTGATCCAGTGTCAGGTTCTTGGTGCTCTTATGCCATTGGAGGTGCTCATCAAGAGGGAGTCGGGCGTGGGGGATTCCCGCCGCTTCCGCTTTGCCGAGCGACACTCGACTCTTGACACACCGATCTACAAAACCCCCAATGACATACACCTTGCTCGGGTCATAGTCTATGAGGGTGTTTGGTGAGTCTGCGGTCAGATATAACAGTTGGTCATTGGGAAATATATGCTGAGGGCGCTCTTCGGTAATGCTCACCATCAGATTGCCAAAATGCCGGCCATGGACACGCTTCAGTTCTTGTTCCGCATGCCCATGCTTGCCTACGCTTGCCAAGTGAACATGAAACGGATCTCGCAACAGTTTGTTGGTTTTGAGGACGAGGTTGAGTTGCAACACCGTGTTGATGATCTCGCCGCGATCCATGTGGTGATCGTAGCTCAGGTCAAACACAATGGGAGGACCAAACATCAAACTCCTGGCCAGGTTCCACGTGTCAGCAGCGGCCTCGGCAACAGACTGCCCACGGCGAACAAAAGTGTTATGACAAGTCAACTCTTGATCCTGAAATACTTTCAATTTGCATCTTGAGGCTTTGTTTTCTGTTCTTTTGTGTTTTAACTTCTCCTTTCTGACTAAGAAATTGAGAAACCTCTTTCTAGCAGTTTTAGACTGCAGATTCAGGAGGTGGTCCAAATCCAGAGAGTTTACACTGTCTGGAACTGGTTTTCCTTGAAGCTTTCTCCTGTTGACTTCCTCGACCAAGACTTGCGCTTGGTCCAATCTCTGCACTGAAATGACATCTGGGTTGCTTTGTAAACTGGTCAGTTTCTCTTCAAGAGAAGAACACCTGGCTTCATTGTAGACATGATGTAGGTTTGATTTTTCACACACATTCAAAGCCGTCCCTTCTTTTGATCTGCTCGCTTGAGTTACGTCAGTTACAGGTGTCTCTTTTAGAGTTTGTACCTGTGTACTGTAATGGGCACATGCCGCAGCACCTTTCATGCCACAAAGTGGCGAGCGGCTCCACAAGTTCAAGCTGCGGGGCAGCAAAGCCCAGTGCAGTTTCTTACGCCGCCTCTGTCCAGTCCGGTGGGGCTGCGTTTCATTGAAGATTTCGAGGAGATCCGGAGCGATCTGAAGAATCTCAGTGGACGGTTTTATGCTCCGACGACTACGACAGATGATATCTGCCTGGGCTCGTCTTATGGCTTGCAGGGGGGTTTGCAAGTGTTTCACGCTTCCCATCATTGTCACAGTTCTGTACAAAAACGTTGTTCCTCACAACCAATCTGTGTGAACATCCTGCAGAGAATACAAAATCAATTTACAGTATTCAAGTCGAGTGGTTCAGTTCATAAAAAAATCTAGCAAAATCTGTATCTGTAATGAGGAGTCGATCTTCTGTATTTTTTCCATCATTTGTTTCAGGGCTGTCCCGAATATACCGAATATTCGATTGTTAACCGAATATTCGATTGTCAACCGAATATTCGAAAATCTTGTACAGGTTTGATCATTGTTCATCCCCACCTTTCTTTTTTCCCCCCAAGAATAAGATTTGCAGATAAGCACTTTTTTTATTCATGGCTGTGGACGATATTTTTACAGGAAATAAAGTCTGAAATTGCATTTGGTCTGATTCCCATTTTATGAATAACAGACTAACTTAGAAGCAGATGAAATTCGTTATGGTAAAAATTTCAGTCTCCAAAACACTCACTGCGCATGTTCAGTACCGCGTGCCGGTCAAATAGCTAAAATGAGACAGATGCCGGTTTGGCAAAATAACCACTGCCTTTATTCTGCATTCATAAATGCCTCAGCGAGTTTCACTATCCCTATTGGTCGAAAACCTGCCACGTGGGTGTGTTTAAACGGTTGTTTAAACACGGCTGGAAGTTGTTTAAACACGGCGCAGTTTTAAACATTTTTTTCCGGTGTCACACGAAATGTAGAGTCCTACAAAATATGGTCCATTTTATTGGTTTTACACTCGAGCGACCAGTCACTCTCCTAATAACGCAAGTGCAATACTACCGATACGTCCGTATTTAGAGTCCATAATTTCACACTACACCGGCACTGCTGCGTTCTGCACCACCTGGCGAACGCGTCGCGCGCGCGTCAAGCACGCGTCAATTACCATATAAGGAAATGTTTAGCACTACTCGCGCGTGGCACGAACCATTAAGTGAAGGGGTGTTTTACAAACCAAAGTAAAACAAATTGAACAAAATCATTGGAAATTATAATTTTAGGTGGTTTTTGCTTAATTATACAAAAAGGCATTTTATGAATGGGAATAAATATGTGCTGGGCCGGTTTTAAACGTACGTTTAAAACCGGCCCAGCACATATTTATTTGTTAATCAGTTAATTTCCAAAACGGATAAAAACGGCATTTCAACACCACGTAGCATATTGCACTCAATAGAGAAGCATGTTGTGTTGTCTGGATGAGAATGCACACAGGGCCAAATGAACACAAATGCCATTCACTGTTTTTCCTGTGCTAGCTGCCTGACCTAAGATTTAGACGTCAGGGAATCTTCAGGTCAGGGAACCAGACTAAAGACTAAGGAGACTAAATCGTCGTGTGCCCGGCAGAAGGGCGTAAGCGCGCATTGACGCGTAATTATACTTTCCGAAAAAAATTGACTTTAAAGTTTTTGTGTTGGCATTTCTAAATTAAGAATCGCAAAAGGTTAATTTTTGTCAGATGCAAATTTATTAATATTTCCAATAATGCTGTGCATTTTTAAACAAAATTATTACTTAATTTTACAGTTATTTGCATATTTATGCTAACGCCCTTTTGCCGGGAAGTCCTTCTGCCTTGAACATGCGCGTAAGCAGCATGTGAAATGCTTACGCCCTTTTGCCGGGAACAAACTATGCTCCAAGCGCGCTTACGCCCCCCGTTGAAGTGGAGAGGTGAACAAACTTTCATCATGTTTTGTTACATTGCCCATTGGTATTTATACACGCTAACGTCCTTTTGCCGGGAACAAAAAATGCAAAACCCCCTTACGCCCTTTTCATTCTGTTAATTATGTCAGAATGACGTAACCCCTTGAGACGAAATGTGTATCAAAATAAAGATATTTCAACACTCTATCGATTACCCCCAAAACCCAAAATTTGACCTTTTGACCCATTTTTCGTCCTTTATATACGCCCTTCTGCCGGGCACACGACGGTTTTCGTCCCAACGATTCTCTAAAAATTACAATTGCGTAGACTAAAGAAAGTTTTAAGAAACGCCTCACCATTGAAATGTGAATGATTTCCAACTTGACAAAGTCGGTCAAAACGTCTACTTTGTACTTTTATGACAAAAATGGACAACCCCCATACACCACTCACCAGCTAGCTGTGACTTCCTTCGCCGGTAAATTTCCACTCTTTATTACGCAATGCTTGCCATTTGCGATGTTTTGTTTACGAAACAATATGGTGCTTTTCTTCTCTCTTTTCGGATAAGCGGAGTGCATTGGAACGATTCAGGGGACCAGACAGAATTCTGGCGTAATTCTTTCTTGTCGATGAGGGCGCCCTTCACATTGTCCAGTGCATGCATATCGCATGCAATTATTGATGCAATGTGCGTACAATATCACAACTTGGCATGCAGATGCTGACTAGTTTCCAACAAGTACATGTATTTTTTTGTATTTTAAGACAAATTGTCGTGGGGCAATTTCATCGTAAGGCAATGAATGAATTTAGAGGCAAGTTTAGCTGGGAAGGGCAGAAACCTCAGTACAAAGATACATGTAGTTCAGCTTAAAGGGACACATTGCTTTGGATGTTGCGATTTGGGCTATATAACTGAAATGGATATGGTTGGAAGCTTTTTAAAAAGTAGAATATAAAGATTCACATAACTATCCCTTCAAATTGCGTGGTTTTTGTTAAATTTCGTGACAAATAACGGTCTGCCATTTTGTAGAACCAAATTTTTGACTCCACAAAATGGCGGACCATGTTCACCAGTCGTATTTCCAGTCGCATCTGGTTGAAGTACGTTCTGTTGATCCATTTTGATGTACTGTGGCACGGCGCGCAGCACTGGCGATATGTGTCGCGAGGTAGAGAATTGTACCTGGTGATCATCTGATAGGTTCACAAGGCCACTGATTGCGGTGCCAGCCTAAAGATCTTACAGCGTATTTTGCGCATTATTTAGACGGTGGTATTTAGTACTGGAAATAAGTCTATTCGCGGGTCAGATGTCAGGGGTAAGCGGCCAATTTTTTGTTTTGTAATCACTACTCACTAATTACAACACATTATACGTGTTTGTTTGCATGAACAACTCTTATCAAAGATAAGGAACATTTCTAAACAGCAAAATTTCATGACATTTGAAGGCAATGTGTCCCTTTAAGTTCAAATCCAAGTTTTAAGAAGGTGATGCATTGCAGGCATGGCAGGTGTACGGTGTGTGTTGGGGGGGGGGGGGGGGGGTGAGTAATTGACAGGTGCATTTTGTACTTGGCCAAGAGGACGGGGCATCCGAGTCCTCTTTCTGGAAAAAAGAAAAGCTCTTGCTTTCCACTCACAAAAGCCTTTGACAAATTTCTTTCAGCTTGTCATAATCAAAGATGAGTTTCCTTCTGCCCAAATTGACAAGCAAGAAAGAGGTGGACCAAGTTATCAAGACAACGGAAGATCTGGTTCTTGTCCTTCGGTTTGGCCGAGACACAGACCTGGTGTGCATGCAGCTTGATCAGACAGTAAGTTTGCAGCAGGACGGGTATTAGTCCGAGTAACTTGGACCCTTTATCGTCTTTTTTAACATTTGGACATGATCTGGCGATATCGCCAGATCATGTCCAAATGTTAAAAAAGGCGATAAAGGGTCCAAGTTACTCGGACTAGACAGGTATAGGGTGTGCGTTTGGTTAACATATCTGCTAGATCGAGGTGCTACTTTAGATAGACTGGGAAGAAGTTTCCAGAATTGATGCACAATATAAACGGGTGAGATTGGCAAAAAATCCACGAAAAATCCAGAAGGACCCCAGATCAACATATAGTTTGTATTTGCCTAAAGGCACCCCCTTAAAATATCCGTTTTTATTGGTCTACATGAAAATCCACTTTTACAGGTAAAAACACCTTTAGGCTTAGGACAACACCTCAGCTCAGGAATTCCAAATTGCAAAAGATATTCTTAAAAAAATTCTGAAATCAGGAAAAATCTTGACAAATCTCACCCTTGCAATAAACAAGAACCACTTTTTATTTGTACTTGGTAAAGTGAAAACACTGCCCTTAAATCACTATTTACTGCTAAGTGCTAATTGTGCAGTAGGCATTTCGACCACTGTGATGGCTAATTTGGCAATCATCATCATTTTTATCTGCAAGATTCCTTACTTTCGCTTTATTTTTCCAGGGAAGAACCACACAGACCAATTCTGTTGGTGTTTAAGATTTTTTTTCCATGTGGGCCAAGATCTGGAAGACTTTGGCGAACTTGCACACAAAATAGAAATGAATTGAACAAATGTAATGTAGACTTCATGTTTAGAGTAATAATTTTTCAAGGCAACGATCGATATCACTACTTTAGAAAACGTACAAGTAATACGCACGGAAAAAAATTATCCTAGTTCTGGGATAGAACTGAATTGAACAAAATCGAAATGCTCAGAGGCACAAGAGTATAAATTTATACTTTTTAGATCTTCAAAGTTGTATTCCAGTCCCTGCAAGTCCTTTCACAAGTAACTGGATGAACAATGACAAAGGAATGCCTTTGTCACAGCTCATTTGAATAGCTTGTGATTGGGATTAGGAATGGAGGGCTTGTGATGGACTTGCAGGGACTCGAATACAACTCTGCAAATTAGTACCTTTTCTGATGATATGGCCCTTCTTCGAGCCAGTTCTCCCTCGCTTACTTACAAATTGTCTCTACGTGTATTCTTTCCCAACAGCTTTCTAAAACTGCACATGATGTATCGAAGATGGCTACCATTTACTGTGTGGACACCGACACCATGCCCATCTACACACAGTACTTTGATATTGCCCTCATACCGGCTACCATTTTCTTCTTCAATGGACAACACATGAAAGTTGATTATGGGTAATGATATCCTCACTTGGATGACAAATATTGGATGTGCCATTGTAAACTTTTTAGTTGCGACTCTTAAAATAACAAGCAGGTAATCCAAGGCAAAATATGAATAAAGGAAATTGTATTCTCTTTTATTAGCTTTCATACATATACACGATTGAGAATATTTGCAAATTCTTTGTAGTTTTCAGCTCATTTACAAAATACCACTTTTGGCACTGGGCCAAGCTGGATGGAGAATATCAATGGATAGACAGATTTCTTCAAAGTTTTTTTTTCACATCGTTGCCTTCTCTTTCTTTCTAATCACTTTAGGACCCCCGATCACACAAAATTCATTGGAAGCTTCAAGACCAAGCAGGACTTCATTGACCTTGTTGAGGTGATCTACCGTGGTGCCATGAAGGGAAAACTCGTGGTCACATCTCCTATTGATCCCCAGAATATTACAAAGTATGAGCTGCTGTACCAGGATATGTGAGCTTGGAACAGAAACCATTGAGAGCCCTCTAATAAACTAGGCTGATGTAGTGAGGCTTTGGGAACCTCAAGAGATGGTCCAGATTTGAACTGCTATTGGTTATATTTTGTTGACTGAAATGTAACACAAAGTTTTCAAAAAGAGGCCATCATGACAGCCTCCCTGAATTATGCTAAAGTTACCAGAACAAGGAGGAGGTCCAGATTTACTTGAATTCCATGTTCTTGGCTGAAGTTATGGAAGCCTCATGGGTCATATATCAGAAGCTAGATTATGAATGCATTGAGGTGTAGTCTTACACTAATCCTGCCGATTTCAGGGTGTAAGGGGTTCAGAGATCCTCCTACAAAGTACATGTAGCTGTGATTTCGTCTAGTTCTCAACAGGCTCTGAGCCAATCTGCAAAAAAACTGCTGATTGGAGAAACCCTTACTGGAAAATTGTTCCAAGATGAAGTGGATGAATTGCAGACTGGCTAGTATCTTTTAAGGATCAGCTTCAAATCAAAATAGTCAATAAATTTTCACTTTGGGACAAGTTACTGAAGTGTGCCAGTTGGTGAAGCAAACTATGCACATTGTGTAGTACTGGATGCATGTCATCACAAGCTTATTCCAGTAAATTCAATGGCAACCACTGGTTAACCCCTTGCGTACGGATGACGCAAAATAAAACATTTGTGCCGTTTTAATCCATTGTTGGATTATTGTGTATGTTACGCTTGACTGTACAAGCACATTGTGGCCGTTTTGCTTGGCTGCAAAGGCCGGCGCGACACCCCGGCGCCTCCTGTAAATAACTGTACTCAAGGGGTTAACCAGTGGTTGATTCCTGATATACCTTGCGCCTCTGCACTCGTATAAAAGTGCGAATGATTGCAAGCCGAACTGTCGTCAAATAATACCACAAAACTTCAAGGACCTGGCTCCCAGCTGTACACTGTGATGTTCGCGGCTATTGATGACCAGTCATGCGACCCACCTCGGCAGGCTGGTTTCAAATCTCCGTGTGAACTTGCTCCGGGTTTTTAAGATGTTGCTCACACGTAGGCAGAGAGACCATCCAGTCGCAGAGCTCAATTCTGGGTTCTGTTCACAGAACAGAAAACCTAAAAATGCCTCAACCACAGTCACACAAAAGAAGATCGGCCTCCTGTTCAATCCCCATCAATTTCCTCCTCGTCACTGAAATAGGCACTCGGCTTGACTTTGGGTTTTTTAGCAGGGGGTCTCGATGACGATGACGACGATGATGTGAGCTCGTCATAAGCACCTCGTGCCACCATGTCTCTATAATGATTCTCTTCCTCCTTCACTCTCTGCACAAAAAAGTCCAATAAAGGAAACTGTTGTATTTGAGGTGGAGTGAAGAAATAAAGAGGTTAAATGTCCCCACCCCCATATTTTTTTTGGGGGGGGGGGGGGGGGGGGGGGGGTGGAAGGGTGGAGTCCCCAAAAACATTTTAGGAGGAAAAAGGTACATGTAGTTAAATTTCTCTGATTGCAGCTTTGATGGTTGGCAATCATTGCAGTGCAAAAAATATGTAACATCTAAAAGAAAATGAGCAGCCAACAGGTACATTTAGCATGGGTAATGATCCTAGTCTGTGTAAAAACAAAACCACACAATGTGAACGGATGTGTTTTTGTTTGTTTGTTTTTAAACTGGCTTAATATTTAACCCTAACTCCCTAGGATGTATGCCAAATCATATTAAAAATTTGAAATGGTGCCATTTTTACATGAAGCTCAAAGAGCACAAGTACAAACTGTGTGCAATAAAAAGAATTCGTCTTAACTTGGTATTTTGATAAAATGGTTTGTTTCATTGTAAGGCAGTCGTGTTAGTTTTGACTTTCAGAGACTTTCTAAACATGTTGCAGAAGTGATCAGAAAACTCTGGTAGCCTTTATTACGCCTCCCCCATGTGACTGCCATTAATTTTACTTAAAATTTCAGCTGCCCAAACGAGTGATGGATCTACACAAGAGCTGTTTACCAAAGACTGTTTAGCGCCGTGTAGTGGTGCTGAAGGATCTTTGCTGTTTACCAACCAGTGAATCGGAAAAACTTTACACTCTTCCCACGTTAACATATTACATGCTGACAACTACTCAACTGAGGTTTTTCGTTTCAGTAACATCAAGACAACAGAGATGTAGTCGAGTCCATCACAAGTCCCTGCAAGTCCATCACAAGCTATTCAAATGAGCTTTGACAAAGGAATGCCTTTGTCATTGTTCATCCAGTTACTTGTGACTAGCTTTACGAAAGTACTTGTGAAAATACTTGCAGGGACTCGACTCCAACTCTGCAAGACAAGCACCTTTGAATGGTTTCCAGAAAAAAAGAAAAACACCCTATAGATATTGTGCTATTATCATTATTATTATTTACTGTCATAGGGGTAATAATAAAGTAATGAAAATATCTGATAAGGGGAGATTAATTACCTGGAAGTTGATTGCCGCTCCAAGGCTTTCCAGTGCAGGGTCTTCACCATCAGACTCTTCATCCCTGAGGGGGATATAAAACAAATCAAAATGATTGTTCTGAAATAACAGGCAGAAATTACTCCAGACCATTCCCCTAAAAGGCCTGAAAGGAGTACACACATGAAGCCAATGCAGTATTGTTTGGTTTGTTGTAGAGTGGGGGTAGCCGTAACTAGGTTTGGAAGGAATATTTAACAAATAAAAGCCATGTTAATGTTGCCCAAGGGTAAACAGGAGCCTGGAGATATTTCTTACGGGCTTTAAGTGCCTTTTTTCAGCAGCCCACATCTCATGAAGTCTATACCGCTATCTTTTGTTGCCTACATTTCCATTATGAAGATTGAAATCATACTGTGATAACTCAAAAACTATGGCAGATCCAGGGTAAAATTTTAGAGAAATTTTTGGAGACTTGACAAATACCGTAATTTGATAGCAAACAACTTTCTTTTTTTCACATGGGGAATTAGTGTCACTCTGGGGATTAAAAAAACCGATGCGTTTACTAAAAATGTGAGTTTTTAATGGTGGCATGGATTGGGGTAGGTGAGGGGTTAACCCTAACCCACTCCAATGTTTCCCATATGCCGTGCTACATAAGAAATGAAACAACCAAATCCTACAAACTAGCCTTGGCATTTTGCAGCTACCCTGCTGAATCCACCAAAATACAACGGGTATTTGTTTGTATGAGCCCTGTCAAGTCCAATAAAATCCAACTCAAATTTTACTAGAAGTCTGCTTCCACCTTCCTAAATACAACAAAATCCAACACACCATGCAGTTTGAGTTGACTGCTAAATCCAACAAATTACAACAGCTTTGTACCATTGTTGGATTCTGTTGGATTTAGCAGGGTTAGGGTTACGTCGGCAAACCATGTAGCTGAACTGAGCACCCATGACCTAGTATGACCCGTTCAGTCCCTTACTCTGAGTCTTTGTATTCCTCCTGTTCCTCTTCCTCGTGTTTCCTCTTTTTCTTCTCTTTCTTCTTGGGTGGTTCTCTGTCCCCCAGGGAGTTCCGTGGGCAGTTGTAGCTCAGGTGGCCAAATTCCTGATAGGAATAATAAATTGGACATAAAATTACAGTGGGGAACAATCCTGGGGTTTTGGTGATGAACGAGGGGGCCCAAAAATGTACAGGAATTTTGACAACTTGGTGTCAACTTAACGTATGTGAATACACATGTTCACGTACACCGTATATGCATTTTATACTCGTGTACATTATGCATATAAGCATTTAACCCCTTGTGTCAGTCCGTTATTGATAGGGGGCTGGGGCCAAATACGGACTGTGCAGCCAAGCGTAAACGCAAAAAATAGGCACCACACTGAATAAAGTGGTCCCATTCATCGCACTTGGAGCCCACCCTTTCGTGTGAATGAAAGCTTTGTTTGAAAAAGCTCCATCTATTCATTACATTCTCAATCAAGAACAATACGGTTGAAACATGAATGGATTGAGTACGTGCAGGAATGTGCGTATACACGACAACTAGCCAGGTGGTCTTTTTAAACTGTGGCTACAACCATCGTCCGTATTGAAGAGGTTAACAAAACAAGAAATTCCATTATTTTTGGATACTGTGTGGTGCTGGAAACGTGGGAAATTTGAAAAAAAAGTAATCCTGCAACTGCAGGGTACTTTATACATCCCTGTGGTTATAGGAGGGACATGGCATATTAGTATTACATGTAGGTGAGTTCAGTGGCTACACTCCAGTAAAGCAAGTGAATTGTAAACAACCATGCAGAAACCTTTGCTTTGAGTGTACAAGTCTGCAGTTAGTCCTGAACACTAACTCCCCAGGTGGTGTGAAAATTGTTATTGAAATTGGAGGATTCAGGACTGTTAGGGTCAATGTGGTGACAAATTGCAAAACGGGGATAGGCAACCCAAGAGAAAATTATTCGACGATTTATTTTAAAATTCTCAAACATTGCATTTCTGCCAAAACCAGAAATGTGGTATCTCTGATTATGAAGGTCCACTCTTGATGATTCAATGATGAATCTATCTAAATAATCAAAATGCTAAACTCCTTGGCGTTTCTCTCAGAACCATTCCGAATCTGACCAAATCCAACACTGTGCACACATTCTTTGTACACAATATGGAGATCCGGCCCCAGGGCCCTACATGCACATATTAAAACTAGAAGTATCCAGAAGTATCCAGAATGTAGCAAAGCGTGGTAGTGAATTTGGATGGATTCGGGAGGGTTAGATAAAGATGCGTTTGCTCACACCACACTCGTAGCATCTTGTCTTGTCAGGATAAGTCTTCTTTTTGATGAAGTCGGCCGCTCTCCCGTTGTCTGTTGCTATGGAAACTTTCCACTTTCTCCCAAACAACTATTGATAACAAAATATATCAGATATTCAGATAATGTGAAGGTGAAAAGTTGCCCGCTGCTATCACATATACAACCTATGACATGTGGGCAAAATGAATAGATTTATTTTAACCACGAACGTGAACCTACGCATGCCTTTCATTTCATCTTAACCCTTACCCCCCGGGGTATTCTTACCAGAAACCTTCCTAAATCCTCCAAAATCCAACACTGTGCAGCAAACCAACACCACATTCCGTGTTCTCAAACTTTCAAGGGACAAATAGGTTTGGCTCTAACTCTCCTCAATCTTGCAAAATCCTAGTGGATTTTGAAGGATCAGGTTTTTTTTTTTAATTTTTTTTAATGCAAGTTTGCTCCAAACAAGGCTAAAAGCCACTCGACGTATGGAGCTACAAAAGCCAAAATATGCAAGAGGTAGAATTCAGATTCCTCTCAAAGCAGGAAAGATTGTAAGATGAAGGAAAACATTCACCAGGCAGAGAATTCCATAGAGATACAGGACAAGGGAAACACTATTGCCATGGCTTTTTGTTCTCTTGGTACAGCTAGAGTAGGCCCTATATTGGTGGGAACAGGCAGAAAGCCGAGTTTCAACCTCAAACACCCTCACTGTAGGGTTAATGCAGTTCATCATTCAATCATTCTCCCTGCTACGTCCATATTAGGACCTTTTTATAAGAGGGGGAATTTTCAAGAGTCCTGTGAGACTTCATGTTTTGACTTGTTTGAAATTATTTTTGGGCAAGAATCAGATATTGCTTTGGGAATTTTGTTTTTACTTTTTTTAATGGAAGTCGCCCAATACAAAGCTAAAAGCCACTCTATGTATTAGAGGGCTACAACAGTGGTGGGGTTGGCCACATTTTAGGTTATCAGCCCCACCACCCTTACGGTTTACCTGGGTCCAGATCTAAATAGAGGATAGTTCATTAAAACCCTAACCCCCTAGGCATTTTTACTAGGAAGTGTCCTCAAACCTGTCAAAATCCAACACTGTGCACTGTACCTATGGCACATTTTTTGGACTTAGACAAATTGGGGCATCATACATGTAGCTCCACCAAGTAATGGTGCCAAGGCGTACAGTCCGGAACCCATCAAAATTCAACACAACGTGCTGTTGGAGTTAGTAAGGCTTGGGATAGTTAGGGTTAATAGATACCAAAGAAATTATCCCAATTTTCAGAATTATAACTTCCACGTTGGTGAGACCAACTCACCTCCCCCATGGTAATACTGACCTCTCTCCCGTTGAGTCCCTTGATGGCCTTGTAGCAAGAGTCTCTCTGAAGAAACAAGACAAATGCCACACCCTTGCTCCTCCGTTTTTCCTTGTCCTTGGCGATGGTCACTCTGCAAATTACACAGTAATTCACAGGATGCATGTTTTATAGGAAAAGATTTTACTTCTATCCCCCCCCCCCCTCCTCCCCCAACCAAAGAAATGGTTGGGAACAGCAAAAATCTTGGAAAATAACTAACCTTTCTTGATTACACAAGTGTCAACATTGTTATTTAGTCAAGATTTAAATCAGCAAAGTCTGTAAAAATGAGGCAGAAATCAACATGTATGTGAACACTTTAAGAGACCATACACTGTGCCAAAAACACTAACACAGAAAACACAAACTTTTCCCCTATTGCATGAACATTTCCTGACTAAAGTCACAACATTTGCGAAGTGTTTTAATACACGTACATGTATATATACAATTCTGAACACAAATGGATGGTTATTTTCCAAGATTTTGCAGTTCCTGACCGATTTTTGTGGGGGTTAAGTAAACTCTTTCCGTTTTATGGCCTGTTATTATACATGTATTAGACATTTAGAAGATTTTTGCTGGATACTTACTTAACAACTTTTCCATATTTTTCAAAGATCTGTAAACAAATACAAAAGTGAGACTGTCAATAAATTATGTTAACTATCACTGTGACGCACAGTAAACACACAAAATCGCGCTGATTTGCATGGCAACTGCTGTAAAGCACGGAAGAAAATTGCATTTTCTACCACATAAACTGTTTAAAATTACAAAAAAATATGTCAGTATAATAACAGAAGTTTGCTTTAGGTTGAAAAAGTCATTTTGGAATGAGAAAAATACCGGGGCTCGGACAACTCGACCGTTGGCCGACTCGACTCGAGACAACTCGACCGTTCAGACAACTCGACCGTTTTTTGGTCAAATGGGAAGACAAGTCATCCGTTGAGACAAGTCGACTCGTAGATAGGGGAATTGGTTGTGGAAGGAACGGCACGGGGTGACTGGGTTGATGGGCGGGACAGCGCTGTCGTTTTGGACGGGGCTGGGGTACACAGGGGGCCGGGATGGACACAGGCACGACAGGGGGGCCGGGTAACTTGAATTGTCGTGCCGGTCTATATTTTGTGACACGGGGCTGGGATAGGCTTTGGATATATATGCAGGGCCGGGAAGTTTTATTTATTTTTTCGAGTATGCAACAAACCGGAGCAACAAACTTATTGTCAACCAACGGTATGAGGGATTAGAATATCACTTTGAATTTGTAATTCACAAATTTTACATCTAGCCTCAACACTGGCCATCATCAACAAGACGTTTAAGAATACCGGCCTATCACCACATCGGTGCGGCGATCATATACCGGTGCGGCTGCCCGCCCGCGGCCGGCCGTGCACCGTGCATGCCGCGTCGCTCTCGCAGGCCTTGAACGCGCTGGGTCCAGGCGTCGCACTCGCCGTACACCTGACCGGGTCCCCGCGTACGGTAATACCACACATTCGGAACCATTCTGGGCCACGCGCACACGCAAATACCTAGCCCTACAAATAGGGCTGTAAATGGTTCCTTTTTTAACTTCTGGCTTTTTACTGTCACCATTACAGCCCTACTCCAACGGCACCCCTACACGCTTAGTTTTACAACTGGTCGACTTTGATTTCAAATATCTCCCCAAATTCTTATCGCTGAACAATCATTGTATTCCTAAAATGTTTGCAATTTCTACCATATATAACAATGCTTACTAAATGCTGAATTCGTCCGGCTGTGAGGTCTTCAAAAATGACAAATGCTCCAAAACGTCTTTACATGGAGGACGCCATCTTGTATTCATTGCTAGGATCGAGGGCACCCGGCGGTTGTAGAAAATGGTCTGTCATGAATTATGCATGATGATAGCATGTCATGTACGACGCGCAGTTGTTTCGTGAGAAGTCAGGGCACCATGCAGAAACTGGTCTTATGAATTATGCATGAGGTGTCGCACGGATGTATGCACACCATAGAGTTATATATAGAAAGTCTTTCTATATATAACTATGATGCACACACGAATCCGCGGACGTTTTATGCACAATTCATAAGACCAGTGCCCTGACTTCTCACAAAACAACCGCGCGTCGTACATGTATACTCATGCATAATTCATGATAGACCATTTTCTACAACCGCCGGGTGCCCTCGATCCTAGCAATGAATACAAGATGGCGTCCTCCATGTAAAGACGTTTTGGAAGGTTTTGGAGCATTTGTCATTTTTGAAGACCTCACAGCCGGACAAATTCAGCATTTAGTAAGCATTGTTATATACTGTAGAAATTAGTAACATCTCAGGAATACAATGATGTAGGCCTATATATAATATATAAGTGTCGATAAGAATTTGGGGAGATATTTGAAATCAAAGTCGACCAGTTGTAAAACTCAGCGTGTAGGGGTGCCGTTGGAGTAGGGCTGTAATGGTGACAGTAAAAAGCCAGAAGTTAAAAAAGGAACCATTTACAGCCCTATTTGTAGGGCTAGCCAAATACCCAAACATTGACGGGCAACCTGTGTTAAAAATACCACGCGCTCCGCAAGCTACACTATGTACAACGCATCGCACGGTCGAGTTGTCTCCATGTCAACGGTCGAGTTGTCTCAACGGTCGAGTTGTCTCAACGGTCGAGTTGTCTCAACGGTCGAGTTGTCTCAACGGTCGAGTTGTCTCAACGGTCGAGTTGTCTCAACGGTCGAGTTGTCTCAACGGTCGAGTTGTCTCAACGGTCGAGTTGTCTCAACGGTCGAGTTGTCTCAACGGTCGAGTTGTCTCAACGGTCGAGTTGTCCGACATCCAAAATACCCTCGATTCTAATTTGATCAGAACTAAAGAGGGGCCCTACAGTACACTACACAATCGCCATTGCCGTTATGGTAACCATAACTCGTTTTATCGAGTTGTCCCCGCGAGTTGCCTGAAATACCGGATTAACCCGAGGGCCAAGATTTACTTCCAAAAATGTAAGGCTCTCCGTTAGCCTTACAAGGATATGTGATTTTGGTCCCCGTAACTCAATGGGATTTGCAATACGCTCTTGCGATATCATTTACAATGTTCCAGAATTCCACTTTCCCAAACCTTAATCTCCCCAGAAGGTTATCCAATCCCTCCTACATATCTTTTAGACTTTTGCGGCCCATTTGCGGAACATTGAAATGGACAATTTATTGAGTAATGGAGTTTTTACTCACCAAACGACGTATGCAGCCGAGATGAACATGGCGTCGCACAGCTGACTAATGCAGTCCTCCAGACTGCGCATGCGCGAGGATTTTTCGAAGAAATTTGGGGCTCGACCATTTTTTTAAGGGGGGGGGGCATCTTGTCTACATCGCGCAACGGTGATGTGTGCATGACGCGCTTTACACATCGTTTTGTGTGTTTGAACATTCGTTCTGTTTTAAAATGAACATTTACGGAATATTTTTGGTGCTGATTAATAGTCGGTATTGCAACATTATAACGTTCAAAATTCGCTGACATTCAGTTTTGCATAAAATAAAAGCTCGCATTGGCAAAACAAAAAATTACGAAATGCAAAATTTCACTACATTTAAAGTCAATGCAGCTAGGGTAAGTCGTTATAATTTGATTTGTTGCATCATCTATCTAAAAATAGCTACGTGGCTACCCGCCATGACATTTAGACGTATGGGCATAACAAACAAAAAATAATAATAATATTGTCAGGCCAAGGAACAACACTAGGTATAGTAGCGCGCCAATAATTAATCACATTGCACACATCACCGTTGTGCGATGTAGACAAGATGCCCCCCCCCCCTTAAAAAAATGGTCGAGCCCCAAATTTCTTCAAAAAATCCTCGCGCATGCGCAGTCTGGAGGACTGCATTACTCAGCTGTGCGACGCCATGTTCATCTCGGCTGCATACGTCGTTTGGTGAGTAAAAACTCCATTACTCAATAAATTGTCCGTTTCAATGTTCCGCAAATGGGGCGCAAAAGTCTAAAAGATATGTAGGAGGGATTGGATAACCTTCTGGGGAGATTAAGGTTTGGGAAAGTGGAATTCTGGAACATTGTAAATGATATCGCAAGAGCGTATTGCAAATCCCATTGAGTTACGGGGACCAAAATCACATATCCTTGTAAGGCTAACGGAGAGCCTTACATTTTTGGAAGTAGCCAAGATTAGTCGGAAAATCAAATAGCGCAACTGGTTTAGCAAAAATAGTATACAAAGCAGAAACGCTTGTCAAAACGTCAAAACTTACTTTATGTAAATCATTATTTGTTAGTGAAAACGGCAGATTCGATACGTAACACGTCGTCTTGCTCGGGGCTAGTCCTCCACTCATTTTTGGTCATTTATAACAAGGGTAAACCCAGTGCAAGTTCCTTCAAAACAAAAGGCAGCTGTTTCTACTTTTCGGCAAATCACCTAACCACCAATCAACAATTGAGGGCGCTGTTCAAAGTGTAATGGTGATGATAACCGCGCCGCGCCCTCCCTGCCCCCTTTATGACGTACAGCACTGAGCAAGTTCGGGTGCTGCTGACCTAGTCCTTTTTGGCAATTTGCTATTTAGAAAACGCATGCGTGGTCTGTCCTTCACTCGAACGCCTAGTCGATCGACTACGTCAAATCTAGTTAGTGTGCAGCTAGCAACAACAAACTGCAAAGAATGTCGTCTGCTAGTTGTTAACGAAGCAAATGTTTGCATGTCATTTCTATTTTCTATTATTTATTTCTGTTATTTTCTCTACTTAACTTTGGTGCAATAAATAATTCATTATCTTATTGCAAAGAGTTATTATCATTGGACAAAACCAACAAATTATCGTAAACGTTTGCAAAACTTGCCCAGTTTACCGATCCTCCGTGACGTAACTCGCGAGTGACTAGAGAAACCATGGTCCAGAGCTAGGTTGATCCAGTTGCACTAGCTAGTCAAACCACGCAGCGTTCGGGTGACATCTAGATCGACTATGGTTAAGTCTAGTTACTCTTGTCGCCCAACCAATTCGACCGAACTTGCTCACTGCAGCTATTCACACACATGCACAAGATATAACTTTGACCCGTTTTAAAATACATACCCCTCTTGATTACTCACATTTCGAATCAGTTTTCACTTTTGGGTGACTGCAGAGTTCGTCTTCGGCATCTGCAGCCCCCAACCATGCCTTTACCCACCCCACCCAGTGTAACCATGGAGGTATAATACCTCCATGGTGTAACATATTTCCTAAATTCTGGACTCCCTGCGTTCTGTCAATTGTGTCCAGGTTGATGTGAACTTTAGAGGCTGGTGGTACAACCAATCTATCCTCAGTCTTAGAAATTCAATTAAGGCGAAAAATAGAAACAAGTTCTTCAAGTTAGAGTGCCCAACTGCTCATGCAGAATTTAATAATAATTCAATGATTTTGAGACAAATGTACTGCTTAAAATTAACACCATCAAAATTAGTCACTATCATGTTTCAATCATATCAACAGTTACACCCAATTTCCCCCCAATACAGGCACTTTTATGTATACAGTATTCAACATCTCGGCACATCTTTTGCCTTCTTAAGTTGATATGCCTTTCAGTTGTACATATACAATCCCTGCACCTTAAAATAATAATGTAAACTTGATAGAACGAACAAAATAAAACAAAACAAAAATTAACAATGTTAAATATTTTGGATGATTCTTACACTTCTTCATACTTTCACGTTTCTGGGAATTTTTACTAAAGAGAAATTAACAAATTACTAAAACCTACTTTGCAATAGTTGGTTCTTGTTTGAAGTATACTTAAATTATGATCACTGCCAAGTTAGTGATGTAATACTTGATTAATAATATAATTAACTTTCCAAAAAAAATCACGGCTGAAAAATGTCTTAAGATTGCTGCTCATGCTGGAACAAAAACATTATTTACAAAATAAAGAATGAAGAGGTAAATTATTATTGATATTTCTTTTATCTCTTTATGTAATTCCATAACTTTCTTATCAAAGAATCTATATGTGCCCTTCGTACTTTGATTCATCTCGCAAATTGTTAAACTTCGGGCATATACTGATCATTTAACTCCTTGAGTATGGTTATTTACAGGAGGCGCCGGGGTATCGGCCTTTGCAGCCAAGCGGAACGGCCACAATGTGCTTGTGCAGTCAAGCGTAACATACACAATAATCCAACAATGGATTGAAACTGCACAAATAGCGGCAAATGGCATCATCCGGCCTGGTGCCAATTTTTGTGTGTGCGCCATTTGGCATCTTCCGTACGCAAGGGGTTAACGTACACAACCACAGGTACAGTTCTCTATCAAAAATGACGGGGAGAATGCTAAAATTATTTGTACCGAGAACATAAATGCTTTGCTCTTTTTTAAACAGATATTTGAAAATAACTGTTTGCAGATTTCTGAAGTTGTTTTGGACACATTCTAAGCTTTCTTGAAAATATTGAGTGTACTAATGCCCAAAAAATGAAGGGAGGAGTATAATCTGAATTTGTGACCAAACAAATTGTTTTCTCTGACTAGTTTTTCATAATTATACTACTGGAAAAAAGTAAAGTCAGTTGGCTCGATTTGACAGAGTTGTATTAGAGTCCCTGCAAGTCCTTTCACAAGTCCTTTCGCAAGCCCAGTCAGAAGTCCTTTTATAAAGCTGGTCACAAGTAACAATGACAAAGGAATGCCTTTGTCAAAGCTCATTTCAATAGCTTGTGATTGGAATTAGGACTGGAGGGCTTGTGATGGACTTGTGATGGACTTACCGGGACTTGTGATGGACTCGAATACATCCCTGCCATTTGATATATCACTCAACAGGCCTTTTCCCTCCAGAACCTTTCCTTTGCTTTGAAGAAATCCCTGCTTATATCACAGCACTACTTTCAACCCAGACAAGAGTTTCAACCAGAGTTGATAAATCTCAACATTGGTCTGTAGGAGGGTTGGTTTCAACCCGGGGCGCAACCAATTGCGGGGCTTTTGCGAGGTTGAGAATGGTCAAGTCTGAAATGTTGCTTGTTTTCAACCCCACGTCAACCCTGCAATTGTTCTAGTGGGAAAAGACCCAATCGACATCCTGATGATTAATGATTATTGGTGAAATCTGTGACAGTTCCACTATTTCAGATGTATTTTATAAAGACGTCTAACTCAAAAGGTTTAAACATTATTTGGGCGAAATCTGTGAAAAGTCCTATTAACTTCCATTGTTTAAGATTTGTTTGAGGACGTCTAACTCAAAAGAGGCTTTGGCAACTTTCAACAAAATATTGCTAGATTTGTCACATTTTGGGGCTATTTAACCGCAAAAACTGTGCGTACATCACAAGAGACAATTTTTGCCCTTTCTTGATGTACTGTATGCCCAGTGCTTTCCGAGAGCCTGTGACAACATATTCACATGCTAACTCGGGTGGGACTCGAACCTCCTGCTTAGTATTGCAGACATTTTAACAACCCAACCATCACGCTTGCTGGGGTCAGCTGGCTTATTTGAGGCAACGGGTACCCTGTAATAAATCTCTCTTAATTTAATTCATCCCTGACGCAAATTCCACCTTTAACTGTGCATGCATCAAAAGGTTTCTATTTAAGCCTCGTTAGTTGAGAGATGTCACAGCTTGACAGAGCTGGGGTTAATCCGAGTCGTTACACAACTAGCCTTTGATGACAGCAATGGGCCGGAGCTTAATGGCCTTCTTGCTGATACTGGCACTGTGGCAGGTATCCACGACATCCGTGACATTCTTATAGGATTCCGGTGCCTAAGAGACAATGAAAAGTATTCATAAATTAAATGCTAATCTGATGCAGGTACCAGTCGAACCAGAGTCAGAGTCCGACGCAATATCAGCAGAAAAGGAAGTCAACTTGAGTCCAAAACTAGAAAAACAGACTAAGGTCCTGACTTGACTTGAGCCCTGGTGCCATACGAAAGGTTTACCCAAATCAAATAGCGGCCTCCTATTGTGTCCGCCATATCTCAAAGAGCCTAATGGACTCCAGCATACCTCATTACTGTCTTATGACAGTCTCAGACACAGGTTCAGACATGGCCGAGTCCAGACCTGTGAGTCCAGGCATGATTCCAGGACCATTATTATATTAAAACATACTTTGGAATCTAGAATCAAGTGTACACTTAACCCAGAGTTCTAGTCAAGTCCAGATTATAACTTGGTTTTTGAGTTATAGTGGATGTGAGTCCAGTTTTTCACTATTTTGGTATCAAACTCGGATTGGGACTCAACTATAACAATGTCAGGTACATCATTTTAATCGTTTTTGTATAAAAATCTCTTTTTTGTGACAAACCAGTCTATCACAAGTCCATCACAAGCCTTCCAGTCCTAATCCCAATCACAAGCTATTCAAATGAGCTTTGACAAAGGCATTCCTTTGTCATTGTTCATCCAGTTACTTGTGACCGGCTTTATGAAAGGACTTCTGACTGGACTTGCGAAAGGACTTGTGAAAGGACTTGCAGGGACTCGACTACAACTCTGCAAACCTCGCAGAGAAAATTTTAAAGGGCCAATTCATTTTTTCAAACTGTGGGGTAATGAGTTACACCATTGTAGCTGTTGCTAATTAGGCTGAAGTTCCTTTTTTGTCACATTGCAACTGACCAACAACAAAATTATAGCCAACTTTTTTTCTGCAATTTCCATTTCTTTTCTTTTTAAACATTTACACAGTACTCATTAACTCAAGAAACATTGCTTACAAAATCCATATGTAAAAATAGTCTCTGTTCTTTACCACTGAAAATTGGCACACAAAAAATCAGGAATATCGGCATTGTTCAACCAAGAAATGTTACAGAATTCAAAGTTCAGCACAAATGTTGAATTTGGATCCAATATCTTGCACAGTTGGGGAAAAAGAAAACCTGTTTTTTCCCCGAGAGTGAGAACAAAAAATAATGCATGTAATTACTCGTACTGGAAAGAGTGCCTTTATACTGGCCAATATCCACACAGGAGAGCCCCGTTCCCCAGTAAGCAAAAACTGGACAGGAGTTAGACCTCAAGCTCTTCCAGTCATATCTCCCTGGTCAGCAGTGAATAATTACCCACAGGGCCTTAGGTAACGTGGGAATGAAACCCCCCAAATGACCACTTATTTACCTCCTCCATGACGAGTTTGGGGGACGCCACTCTGATGGAGATCCCTTGGGTCTGAAGCTTGCTTAGTACAGTGTGGTAGTCCAGGTTACGACGCGACTTGGACCGAGACCAGGCACGCCCCTAGAAGTAGAGGCAGAAGAAAAGATCAAGTCAATTTCTAAAATGTTCTCTTCAACTGACATAGTGTTATTACTTATTAGCACAATGTACTTAGTGCTATTCAAGCGTTTAGCTAAATAAGAAGAAATAAACTGATAAAAAGTGAGACTTACGTAGAAGTGGAGCTACAGCTGGTTTAGGGGGTTTAAACTATCCCCCCCCATTTGGGCTGGCAGCTTTTGATTATCCCCTCTTTGGGCTGGCAACTTTTTATTTCAATTTTTAAAATAATTGTAAATGTATTTTTTTATGTCATGCATGCAGTGTGCAGGGTAGTATAATACTATTGAAAATATGACAACAGAAATGACGCCATTAATATCAGAAAAATCCCCCTCCCCTATCAAACTATTTTACCAGCAGAAACATTTTGGGGATTTTTTTTTTTTTACTTTTTGGTGACCCCCCCCCAAATAAATGTACAAACAGAACAAGCAACAGAAACGGAGAGTCAAGGGGACAACAATGACATGCAAAACAAACCGATAAACATGGAGAAAGAATTAAATGTTCAAATCACTCACGGCTCCATGGCACGTGGTCCCAAACGTCTCTTTCATTCCAATTTCCGTTCCGGTCAGTATGTAGCTACAGGTTCCCATGGTTCCACCAATCAGGACTGGCTGGCCGGTCATCTGCACGAGAGACAGGATGATTTGAGATACAACTTTATGACTGGCTTTAGATCATAATGATTATTGTCTTGACCGTTTTTAAACTAGAGACGGCCCAAGATGCAGATTGCAGAACAGAACTGTCATGAGAGAGGTTTATTTTACTAACAATGAAGAGGGTATTTAGCAGTGGATGTGGAAACCACAGATGCCGTGCTCTGTGAGATTTTCTCATGACGGGTCATCAATTACATTCGAACAACAACAAAACTGGGCCCAATTTCATAGAGATGAAATTATTGGAGATGGAGATATTATTATTATGATTCTATTTCCCTTCACAATAAAAAAAAATAGTTACAGTATAAATATAACATTGCATTAACCCTAACCCCCTAGGGATTTTTACTTGGAAGTGTCCTCAACCTGTCAAAATCCAACACTGTGCAGTATACCTATGGCACATTCTTTGGATTTGGACAAATTGGGGCATCATAGCTCCATGTCAAGTAATGGTGCCAAGGCTCGTCAGTCCTGAACCCTTAAAAATTCAACACAACCTGCTGTTAGAGTTTGTAAGGCTTGGGGTAGTTAGGGTTAAACAATAAATATAAAAATTAGCAATAAATGAATAATGGAGAAAGCAAAACCGCGGGGAAAGCAGATTCCCATCACCCGAAGGTTCAGTCTGCCCATTTAAAATATGAGAAAAATTGACAGTCAAAAAACAGCAATAACATTAAACAAAGGATAACACACGTCCACATTCAACTATGGGTCAAGTCATCTCAAAATATTGCTTAGCAAATTTTCCGGCTAAGCAAAAACCAACTGATAAACCAAGTTGATTTTCAGAGGGCTAAAAAGTCCCAGCGTTTACAGTGAAATGAAAGTAAACAAAGAAAATCAGATCAGTCTTGAAGGAAAACCAGGTTGAGCCCTGATGACTACTCTGTAAGGTATGCTGTATTAAGTCTCACGGCTTACACCACTCCTCTACTGACCTGATAATCGACCGGTATGAGAGGATGATGGGGAGGGAAAGCTCTTGTGGACCCCTTGCGATGGACCAGTAGCGTCCTCTGCTTACCGTCCAATATGTGAGCTGCTTAGTTAAGGACAAATCTGCTGATGGACAAGTTCAGATTCCTCACAGAACCATTAGAATTTCAAGATCTCTGATATGAATGTCCGCATAGTGTATGATGTCATTCATTTCTGTACTTTGATTACAAGCTCGGGTTTTACCGACTCACTTGTTAACCTTAACCCTGCCAGACGCAGCACAGTGCATCTGTGCTGACAGCTCCACTTTGCTGCACTCTCCACACAAGTCAATTTGACAAACGATGCAATCTGATGCATCTGGAAGGGTTCTACCCAAAATGCCCTGGAGGGTTAAGGTGAATAAGCCAGTTCGGTATCTCAAAGGTCAAAGGTTACTCGGGATAAAATTGCTAACGTAATGTCACGCCCTGTTACGCGAACGCCCATTCTGATTGAATTTAACACGTGCGCGTTGTGCGACCACCTTTTGCGTTCACACGCGCGCGTTAGGTCACGCGGGTCATTCGGGATAAAATGTCATTGTGCACATGCGCAGTTGAAATACCGAACTGGCTTATTCTGAATTTGTTTTTGAATGAAATTTCGGTGGAAATGCATATTAAATTGAACTGAATTGCTTGTTTTGACAGTAAAATGACATTTTAGACTGTAGCTTTGTTTCAAGTTGACCACCAAAATACTGTCTATAATAGAACATTTTCATAAAATGACAGAAAATGGTTGTCATGTCTTGAAGAAATTTGTATCCTATTTTTTTTAGAAGGTCTACAGTTGTTCTAAATTTGGGCTTTCTTCCTGCTAAAAGTACCCAAATGAAAAGCGTAACGCTTATAGCCTAGGTACAGCTAGGGTATATTGGTGGGAACTGCAGCGCCCCCAAAAAAGCCCGCAGTAACAATACATAGGTGCAACGTACAAAATTATTGTTGAAACAAAAGGATATGTGTTCTTCCACTTTAGCAATGTTGTGCGACACATCGTATATGACTTGCATATCCAGATCATCCGGTGTCTCATTGAACTGCTTCGCAAAAGCCTACAAATAACCAAAGACGTTAACAATTTGAAATCAACCAAGCAAATAGCATGAATAAAGATAAACTCACATATTGTATGCTAATTAGCTATTACACCAATCCCTCAACGAAATTCAAATGGACTTAATTTTTTTTTTTTTATGTAAGCTCGCCCTAAACAAGGTTAAAAGCTACTTGGGGTACAGAGCAACAAAAATAGAAACAGAATCAAAGAAACAAGGTAGCAATAAATAGTCCTCTCTAAGCATGGAAGATCGTAAGATAAAGGGAAACATGCACTAGGCAAAGATACAGAATGCAGGAAAAAGCTATTGACATAGCCTTCCATTCTACATCCAGGTACAGCTAGAGTATATTGGTGGGAACAGGCGGAAAGACGAGTTTCACGGTCAAACACCCTAACTGGAGGAACCAAGCTGGACAAGCCGGTGGAACAATTACCATGAAAATACCTGTAGAACAGACTAAGAGTAGCAACAGAACTCTGGCGCGAGAGTGATTGTATAAAGGAAAAGCCCAATCTTCTCCAAATGCTTATAATATTCATAGACCCCCCCCCCCCCCCCACCAAGACTCAGACTTCCAAGCTCAACAGTTTGGGATTCAGACCCAGATTTGAGGTTTGATGAGGATTAGAATTCACAAGTTAACTTCATTCAACCCCTACCCCAACTGACCTGCCGGCAGAGGAAGGTCATACTGGTCCGGTTGACCCAGGCGTAGTTGGCCGCTGCCGCCATAGACTTCAGGTAGTCCTGGCCCTCGACCGAATGTATCCTGGCGCAGGCCAGCTGACGGTCGTTCACTTCAATCTTATCCCTCTTCATAGCCTTCTCCATGGCAACCAGAGCATCAGTGGCCACTTGGTGACCGAGACCTCGGCTGCCACTGTGGATCATCACGCAGATCTGTCAGGGCAATGACGGGATTAAAGTTACATTTAAAACAAGTTGAAAAGCATGAATTTTAGATTGCTGGTTTTGTTTCAAGTATACATACATGTACGTGTATATTTAATTATTTGTAGAGTTCTGGACAGTTTCTTTTCTTCAAGCGCCTCGGAATATGTCTACATAGATAGATGGCGCTTTACAAATGCTTGTATTATTATTATTATGAATTTGTATTAAAATTTCTGATTTAAGATGGGTGACTCTGGGCAGGAGTCGACTCTATTTTTTTATTTTTATTTTTTTAAATTTAAATTACCCAATGCAAGGCTAAAAGCCACTCTAGGTAAAGGATTATGGTCGGAGGTGGCACGGAGTTGAACTGCCAATCCTACCAGATATTTAGCCCTATAGACCCAGATGAAATAACTTCCATCATCGGTGAGGGCAACTCACCTCCCCCCTTAAATGTTAGAGTTGACTCCACCATTGAAATTGGAATCTCGATTCAAGTATTTTGAGGAGTCGACTCTTTGAGACAGCCAATTGCTGCTCTGGCCGAGTCGATTCCAGTCTAACGATTCTGAAGATTTACCGGACTCCAAAAATTGTGCAAGTCTTTGAAGACGCCGACTCTAACAGCACATGAAGGCAACGATACATCACACAGCTGCCTGCTGTCTGCCTGTGAATTCAAACGTGAAGCCATACGTTTGCTCAACCTCCCAGTTCCTTGCTGGCTATTGTTGTGCTCCCTTTGGAGTCGAATCCTGGCCGACTCAAAGTGAAGATCACACAGCTGTCGGCTCACAATTTTGGGGTTCAATTTTTGAAAAAAATGGTTGAAAAACCCCTTCCTTAAGCAAAACCTGGCTCCACTACTGGGAAAAGAACTGGGGTTATACAAATGTGAATCGCTTTACACAGTACATTAACAATTCACCCACCTGTCCCTTGTGGTCTATTCCCATCTTCTTGGCGGCATGATCATTGTATATTTCATCCACAACCTGGATCTCAGCATAGTGGTTGCCAGCGCCCAGCGTCCCAAGCTGAGGGAGCCCTCTCTTCTTAGCCCTGGCGCTGACCTTGCCCGGGTCGGCTTGGAGCATGCGGCCGTACTCCTCACAATGCTCCTTGTCCTCGGCCCACGCATAGCCTGCAGGGTTATACTGATTACAGTTGATATGTCTGTGCTCTTTTTAACCCCTTGCCACCGGTTGACCCAAATATGGGCAGATTGAAAATTGCCACCTGGCCGGTTGACGTCTATACACGCCAATCTCTGCATTTTCAATGCATTGTTGGGGTTATTGTATACGTTATGCTTGGCTGCACAAGCATTTTGTTTTCTGTTTCGCTTGGCTGCATAACCCGGCGTGGCGCCCCGGCGCCCCCATGTAATACCCGGGATGCCCGGGTTCAAGGGGTTAAGAATGAATTGTCTTCGATTTGTCAATGTTTGTTTCCTCCAATAGCATTTACCAAACTTTGAAAGGAATTTATAAAACGTCATGAAAGTTTTAGGCACATTAGGGCCCCATAAAATATATTATTAGTTTAGCATCTGGTTGAAAAAGAAATTGATGTGAGCAGGCGTTTATTTATTTATTTATTTATTTATTTATTTATTTATATATATATATATATATATATATATATATATTTTTAATTTTTTTTGGGGGGAGGGGGGCGAGGGGGGTGAAGCATGAATGGCATAAGTACAGTACAATTATTGATGACAGGTACATACCACATGTTAACACAAACAATAGGCACCACACTGAATAGAGTAGTCCTATTCATTGCACATGGAGCCTCCCCTTTCGTGTGAATGAAAGCACTGTTTGAAAAAGCTCCATCTATTCATTACCCTCCCATTCAAGAACAATATAGTTGAAACATGAATGGATCGAGTACATGCAGGAATGTGCCTATAGACATCAACCTGCGACTATGGCCGTCATCCGTATTCAAGAGGTTAATAGATAATGTTTATGTTTATTTTTAACCATCTTGAGAAACTTCTTCTCTACGAGTCATTTATTTCACATGTCAATATTAGGTTGCCTGTAAATGCTTTCCCCATCCCCTGACCAATGAACATACCTTCTCTGAGAGACCAGTCCATACCCATCTCTAATGCCTCTTCCAGATCTCTGTTAAAAAGAAATGACAAATTTTACTAAACTATTGAAGTTTATTTTTCAAAATAACGATTGTCGGCCGATAATCGTTAGAAAACGATATAAATTTCCACCTTTCTTGAAAACGACAGCACACCAGGTGCCATGATTTCACTGGATGCTTGAGACTGCTATTTACTTACAGTCTAGCACAGTATTTCATAATAATTCAGTAGTTTTGTTTTTTGATGTTTGCAAATGGTGTATACTACCTTTAACTGTAATTTTAATCTTGAGGAAAATTTGTGCCGGCCGGCAAGCTTTTAGATTTGGAATGCCGGCTGGTGCCGGCCAGCGTAGCTACAAACCTGCATGCTTTGTTAATGGGGATTACAGATTTACAGAAAAAAAAACTTGATTGGAAAATTTTAAAAAGCAGGTAAGCTTTACAGGGGGTGAATGTGGGCTGCAGCCCCAAAATATTCATATCACCATGCTCAAGTTTTATTAACTAAATGTCTCTTTGGTATGTCTAAACAAGTTTGAATTATTTTTTTAAAAAGGTGAAACATTTCTAAAATTTGATTTAAAAATCTGGTAACAAAATTTGTTACCTTCTGGAAATTAAATTAAACTCTCCAAAAACTTCTCTATTCAGAACCACACCTCACCTGAATCATTGCTAATAAAATCATTCCTATAAAACTTTTGGCCAGCACAGTATTTGAAGTATACCAGAAATATTCAAGAAGGAGAGAAACCTACTTAAAAATATCTTTGTCTGATTTTCCTATTTTATTTTTCTTAGACTGGCCTTGAAACAGTTTCCACTTGGAAGATTTTGTTTTTCAGATTAAATTCTTTGGTCATTCACTGCAAATACCTCCCTTCATTACACAGGCATAAATTAATGCATGCAATGGCCTGGGTCTACAGATTTGAAAATTGGGATAATTTCTTTGGTATCCATTAAAAATTTAGATCTGGACCCAGGAAAACAGTAAGGGTGGCAGGGCTGGCAACCTAAAATACGGTGAACTGTACCACCCCTTTACCTGCAGTGGCTATTAGCCTACGATTGGGTATTAGGCGACTTCAATAAGAAAAATCCATTCTGCTTTTACAGAAAGTTGACCAGCTCATCTACAGCTATCGTCAGGAAAAAAAGTGAAAAACACAAAAGACATAAATACCTAGCGCCCATGGGGATTACACCTTTGGAGCCTACTCCCACTGGGATGTGATCAAACATGGCCTGTGCCAGCTGTTCCTTCACCGGCAGGACATCCTTCTCTTCCAGATTGGTTCGCAGGACTCTTACTCCGCAGTTGATGTCAAAGCCTACACCCCCTGGCGATACAACAGCCTCTGGGTTCGACATGTCAAAGGCAGCCATGTTGCCTAAAACCCGAAAGAAATTGAGTTTATTGCCAGTACCCCCATGCAATAATTCGGTCGATTCACAACTCAGTGCGCCGCCAGCGGCAAGCCGGGAAAGGCTAATTTCCCACTTTCGGGGTCGACATCGCGTCTATCGCATTGTATTAGATGGTGGACAGTACAGCAGTATGGATTTCGCGCGAATGCGAGTGGATGAGTTGAAGCAATTTTTGACTAATCGGGGAATACTTTGTGCGGGAAAGAAGAGAGAGAAGTTGATAGATTAAAGCGGAGAAGGGGTGTAAGAAGTACGGTCGATGCATTGGCGATACCCACTTACGGTTTTGCGACGTCGACTATTTCCCATGACGCACTACGTAATTTGGCCTCTCCTCGGTTGCCGCTGGCGGCGCACCAAGTTGTGAATCGACCGAATTGAACAGCAGTTTATACGATAATCATATACACTGCATGCCACAAAATAACAATTTTATTTGATGGAGGTCAATGTTTGAAATGGCTAATTTCAGGGAAAGGGTCTGTTTTTCTCTCAAACAACAAATTGAAAGTCTATTGTTTTCCTGTTTGCCAGGGTCAAGATTTCAAAATTGTGGACCGGATTAAAAGCATAACAGAGGGAAACTATTACATTGAAATAACCAATGAAACAAAAGTAATTATTGCCTAGACAAACAGTTCCTCAATATTGATTTTGACCACCGTCTTGGTCTTGGCACAGACAGCTGTCTTTTAGTTCCAAAATGATTACCTCTTGGTTGGTTCCTCGCAGTCCTCATCCAAAAATTATGTAGTCATTTGTTTTACTTAAAAACAGATGGACTTAAAGTGCTGATTATGGTCATTGTCTATATGAATTTGTGTGAAATTGAAAAAAAATGAAATCCATGATGGCTTATTACCTATAGCAAAACCGTAGCCGGAGTGGATGTCTGGAAGTCCCACTGAGTAACCCACGATGCCTGGCAATGCCGCCACATTGGCAATTTGCTTCACACCAGGTAAAAAACCACCCATTGCTATAGGAAAACAAGCAAATAATTGCCACCGATGACAGTAACTACTAACAGAGGAAACTAAGGCTTAACCCTAACTCCCTAAGCATTTTTACTAGAAACCTTCCTTAACCCGTCAAATTCCAACACCATATGGTAAACTGTACACACAAATTGTTGGACTCTGATTCTGGTGGTATGCCAAACTCGGTGTAAAGGACTATCAGTTTGGGTGGTCCAGTACCCATCCTAACAGATTCCAACCAAACATGCTGTTGGGTTTTGACGGGTTGAGTACTGTTAGGGTTAAATAAATCAGAATTTTAAAAATTATTAACCAAATCATTAACCCTAACTGTCCCAAATCCACCAAAACTCAACACCATGTTGTGTTCTATTTTGATGGGTTGAGGACTGGCACTGTTAACCCCAACCCAGCCAGACACAGCACAGTGCATCTGTGCTGACAGCTCCACTTTGCTGGACTCTCCACACAAGTCAATGTGACAAAGTATGCAATCTGATGCGTCTGGCAGGGTTAGGGTTAGGGTTATAATACATCAGTGGAGCTATGATGCCCCCATTTGTCTAAGTACAAAAAATGTGCCATAGGTAAACAGCGGAGTGATAGATTTTGACATTTTGGTTCAGGACACTGGTGAAACTGCCACAGGGATTAAGTTTAAAACACCACAATAAGCCAGTTCGGTATTTCAACTGTGCATGTGTGCAATGACATTTTATCCCGAATGACCCGCATGACCTAACGCGCATGTGTGAACGCAAAAAGGTGGTCGCACAACGCGCACATGTACAATTAAATCAGAATGGGCGTTCGCCTAACATGGCGTGACATTACGTCAGCAATTTTATCCCGAATAACCTTTGACCTTTAAGATACGGAACTGGCTTGGAGCCAACATCATGGAGCAGCTAATTAGCATATAATTTTTCCAAGCACAGTGAAGTCGCACAGTCAAGATTTGCTAAATAGCAAAGGCATGTTACTAGCCAATATGCTATGTGAGGTGTATTGCTTGAGACTGGTTCTCTGCCGATTCTTGCTCATTCACTTTCATTTTATAAATGTGAAAACAAGAAATTCAGAGATTAGGTTATGTAAGGCATTTCATTTCAAACTGGTTTTAGTTTTACCAAATAAAATAGCTCCATTATCCAAGTACAGATTGAGTGTCGGTTTTTTCTTTAAAACCCAAAATATTACAAAGGTCTAAACTGTAGTTAAATAAGGGCAGCTACCAAAAAGATGGATTAACAATTCTTCCTTATTTTTTACGAAATGTACAAGGAGTAAACCCTCCCAGATCCTCCAATTTTAATATGATTCTGCATGCACCCTAGGGGGTTAGGGTTAACCCTAACCCCCTAGACCCTTTTTGCTAGGAACCATCCTCAACCCTCCAAAATCCTCCGATTATCCTGCCCCAAAAAATGCATTCATCCTCAATCCTCCAAAATCCTCATGTGCTTTAAACACCGTTCATCCTTAATCCTCCAAAATCCTCTGCTTGAAACACCATTCATCCTCAATCCTCCAAAATACTCTATAAAAAAAATACCATTCATCCTCAATCCTCCAAAATCCTCCTTGCTTGAAACACCATTCATCCTCAATCCTCCAAAATCCTCTTTTAAAAAAAATACCATTCATCCTCAATCCTCCAAAATCCTCCAAAACTGCAAGGAGGATTTTGGAGGATTGAGGTGGGTTAGGGTTAATCTTGAACAGGAAATTATTAGCGCAAAAGATTCTTTATTAGTGTCTATAGTACAAATAAAAAGCACTCTGAAAACCAGCAGCAATGTTGTTGCATCTTTACCTCTTCCACATGAGTTCCTTAGTTCCTCAAACATCAACTTCTCCAAATTTTTGTTGACATAGAATCGGCCCTCAACCTACAGACACAGAGCAAGGAGTGACATAATAAAATGAAATCATTTAAACAGAAACAATTATGAATTTCTGCAAATTTCACTTTAAAGACACTGTGCTGTAGGGGGAAGTTAACTCCATAACCCTCCCTCTCTCGGTGCCAAAATGAAGTCAACTACCCTACCTTTCAAAACCTATTGAGTTTCAGGTTGAAACACACAAGCTGTTGGAGAGGAAGGGCTTAGGTCTTTTTGATAGGTTATGATAGTTATAGGAGGGTTAAATAAAAGTTACTTATTTCAGATTGAAACAATGGTGCACTCAAAATTTGTGGGTGGCGATTACCAATCTTCTATCCAAAACTTTTTTCACCCGATTATGTGCCCTCTGTGCATCTCTGGAGGCTACCCATTCCATGTTCCCAAACCAACCTTCATGTTGGGGACGAAACCCTTCTTAATCTGCCACACATTAGTTGACAACTGTTGGAGGTATTCCAACTCCTGGGTGTAGGTTCGTGAGCCAGCCATTCTCCTTGATGACAGCTAAATCCTTTGGTATTCCTAAATTTCAGAAAAACCAAAAACACAAATTCATCAAATACGCAGTCAAATGTCAAAATGCACTCATAATCAATTGGTTAAAAAATGGAGGACTACATCTGAAAATAAATTTATGAGAAAGTAAAATGTTATAACAAAATACGCCAAATCACATCTCAATGGTTGAACATAAAAGCACTGGCACTTTAACCAACTACCCCGGGCCCAAGCCTTGCAAACTCCAACAGCAGGTTTTGTTAAGTTTTGATGGGTTCAGTACTGCAGGGCCTTGGCACGATGCTTCAATTTGTCCAGGTTCAAAGAATATGCAATAGGTTGACTGCAAATGCCTAGGGGGTTTAGGGTTAAGGACAATACAGATATTGATGAAGGGCAGAATGAAAAGAGCAAATTGACAGCTATTTTCAACACTATGTGTAACTTGTAATGGTACAGCAAAAAAAGCTGAATTACAAATCAGTATCAATCTGGAATACATTTAATTTGTATTTCTTCAATGGACCAAAGCCTAAACACAGTGAAGGGCACACATTTTGGTAAAAATAGAAAATTTAGAAAATGTACTGAATTTACTGTATTTACCATATGATATAAATTCCACAGAGACTACGGTATATATGTCGAGCGCAATCTGGAGTTTTGCACAAGTTTATTGTACTCCCTCCTGAGCTCATTTCCCTTTGATTGAAATCCATTCATAGGGATATGAACTCAGGAGGGAGTACAATAAACTTGCGCAAAACTCCAGATTGCGCTCGACATCTACACCAACTCTATGAGTCACAAATATTATTTTCAAAGAAACTGTGAAACATTTTTATTTTCTTCTACCACCTGACCACGTCAACATATTTGCGGTAATCGTTACCTTTAGGACCCGTTCCATATAAGAGAACGAAGGAGAACTTACCTCAATATTTTGCGATGATACAGGCAGGAAAAGTCACTGTGTGCTTGGAATCATCTAAATAGTTCGCTAAGATATCATGTTGAATATGAGCAAGCTTAATTTTGTGGAAAGAGAGCAGGGTTTTGATTTATGAGAGAAATTATGGGGTAAAACGTCAACGTCTCTGACTGCAAACAAAGCTAGGAAAGTCACATTTTCTTTGAAAGTGCATTTCAAAATAACAACAAACATGAGTTAATCTGAAGAAAAAAAGACTGCTTTAGCCTGCAAAAGTCACTTTTGTAATGTAAAGTCATCTGCAAAAGTTAATAATGGTTTTATTGGAAGTGGAACTCGTAAAAAAATAGAGTTGTCCTAAAGCAACGATTACCATATTTGCAGTGATTGACCATCATACTCTGGAAAAAGTGGCATTGAAATTTTTCCCATTTCTTTCTCATTAATTTGATTTTGATGAAAATTAAAAACACTGATTACTTATAATATTCTATATCTATTCTATAATATTCTAAATTATATTCTATAACTTGGACCTAGAAATTATAAACATATTACTTAGGCCTAGGCCTGCCCTAATATTTTATAACATAAACACAAATACCCACCAAAATCGAAACAAAGAATGCACGGCTGTTCAATCGTACGTAGAATGATACTTCGAAAAAACCTTGATAAGTAAATGCCTCCAGTTAAATACTGGGAAGATTTATACTTATTTTACCATTTTTTATCTAGACGGAGTTGTGTTTTTATCATGTTTATTGCACAATCAGTTGATACCAAAGATTGGTTTTGTTAATGTGACACATGTTAAAATTGGACATCAGATCGCAACAGAGGGCGCTATTCAATTCACCATGCAGTGAAACTTCGTCGTGTGGTGGTACGGTAACTCACCGAAAATTCACTGATGTTTTACAGCAGGAAACTTCGCAACTTCCTCAACCTGTTGCCAGGAAGGAGAAGGTTCGGGATCTACAGATTCTTGCCTGTATTTTTTCTTGTCGGTGCGTCTCTGGAATGGGTCATGATCAACGCACGAATCGCACCAGGCAGAGAAACTTTCTGTGAGTCGTTTGCACGAGATGATAATTTTTATGTGTCGGTAGCCCGGCCGTAAATGTGTATGCGTATTAAAAGTTGTCACATTATAGGGTACCAGACTAAATCTGGATTTTTTTCTAGTGGCTAGCGCCACTTAAATTTCAAATCCCGCCTGGTCGAGACGTCACAATGGTCACAAGGGATTGTGGGAAGGAAATCGGAGCGATTCTGGTGCTCGTTTCTTTCCCACGTCCCTAGTAACCATTGTGACGTCTCATCCAGGCGGTATTTGCGATAAGGTCTATTTGTTGGGGTATCTGTAAAATCTTTCAAAGCCAAACAATTTCACAGAATGCAGATTTGGTTACCACGTCCCCTATAGCCTTGTGTGCATTTATGATTTATCTGCCACTTTTTTTCCCGAGAGAAACATTTTCGAATCTTGTTAGGGAAAGAGTTCCATATCCGGACATCACTTATTTTCCCTTACTTAATATGACCATGGAGGAAGTGTTCCTTCCTCCATGATATGACTTAAAAACTACCAAAAAGTGTAAATCTGATGAAGAAACACGAATTTAGGAGGGAAACATTTTCAACTTATTCTTTGAAAATACTTTTGACTTTTTCTGTCATGGCCCATAGACTTTATGCACGAGGTATAAGTGATGTCCTGATATGGAACTCTTTCCGACTACCTCATGGGACCCCTTAAGGCACTACTTGTACGAACATCATGATTAGTAATGGGAAGAATGTTCTACTACTTGTTCAACATACATGTACATGTATGTATATAACCTTGGTGATGATCAATCACTGAATAATAAAAAAATAAAAAAAATTGACTGAAAATCAGTTCAAATCTTGTTTGTACAGGTTTATTTTAAAATATTCAGGACTCCTCATTAAGCCCGATAAGCTGGGACACAGGGTGAACAACAGTATGCTGACAAACGACATGTACATCGGATGTAAATAATGACTCTTTTTCTTTCTTTCATTTTAGATGATGTTTACCGCAGGAAGCAAGCTGAACAACAATATGCTGACAAACTAGCTAAAGCATCTGATGAGACTCACAAATTGTGATCAATTCAATTTCTTCCGGACGTCTTCTACTGTGGAGATTTCAGTCTTTTAAAACTGTTGTGCACCTGCTGATAAGACCCAATATTCTGTGTATGTAAGAAAGAAGGTTGTATGTGTACAAATGTACTTGGAAATTGTATAAACCAAATTTGGCTGATATAAGCTAGCACTTCACTCAGACTTGATATCTAAGTATGCAACAGTTGCAGGACATATGCATGTAAATTTTCCAGTATTCTTCCTGTGTCCATCAAATTTATACTGCAGAGAATCTGCAATAAAACTTTATAAAGTCTGAACGGCAGCCACACTGTTTGACATTGACAAAGTTGAGTTGAACATTTGAGATTGACGGTCACAAGACACAGCAATATGCCAGCTGGAGTGGACTGGCTTCCCTACTTGAAGTTTCTCACAGCAGGAATACTGTCGATGATGGCTGGGGCTCAGGTTGTGCATTCTTACTACAAGCCTGATTTGGTGAGTACCGCAAAAATGCATTGCCTTTGTAAACACCTCACAAAAAGTATCGAAACACTTGAATCAGATCCCATCATTTGAAAAATATAACTAATAAAAATGAATGGTCCCTTTGAATTCCCAGTTTTGCCCTGAGCATTTTGACACCTCACATGTTATGATCTGACATCAATTGTGACCCGCTCTGCAAAAAGGGCACATAAGTCGCTGTATGCTTTTACGAGTTATGGGCCGTTCAATGTGAAGAGGGTGAAAAATTCTTCAAACAAGTGATTTTGAAGGGAGGACATTTTTTGCATCTTTGATACCTATATTATTCTACTTCATAACCCAAATCTTTGATTTCAGTGAATAAAGTTGGAAAAAGAATGTGTTTTTGTCGAGTGCTTCCATCTATTGCTTTGCTTTTCGTTTTTCTAAATGGCTTGTTTCTCCTTAAGTCATTTCAAGCAATTCCTGAAAACAAACATGCACATTTCCAAATATCTCGTGATTGCAAAATGCTAGAGACCTCAAACATATACCATATGAAAGCTTATAAAATGGCCTTTCCAGCTATATATAAAACACTATTTTCAAATTTTGCAACATAAGTGCCCTTTTTGCAGAGCGGGTCACAATTACCAGAGTAATGATCATTTGAATGATCAAAGGTCGAATTTCAAAAATGACAATGTGGCGCTTTTGAAAGGAGGTATAGCATTGGCTCTCCGCGAATAATAAAGGCAGTACTCGGCTGAATAGGCTTACCGGTAATTAACTGTCACTTTGAAATTCGACCTTTGATCATTCAAATTATCATTACTCCGGTAATTGGATGTCAGATCATAACATGTGAGGTGTCAAAAGGCTTGGGACAAAACTGGGAATTCAAAGGGAGCATTCATTTTTATTACGCAGCTATAATTTTCAAATGATGGGTTCAAGTATTTCGATACTTTTTGTGAGGTGTTTATTTCAGCAGCTCATGAAATATCAAACAAATTATGTGCTGGTGGGACGTAAGCCTGCATTGACCCGTAAGTTGGTCCGCCTGGGTCAAGAGGTCTTAAAATTGGGACAACATTTTTGGTATCTATCCTGGATTTAGATCCGGACCCAAGAAAATTGTTAGGGTGGTGGGGTTGTCAATCTAAAATAAAGCCAAACCCACCACCTGTGTTGTAGCCCTTTACCTAGATTGGCTTTTAGCCTTGTATTGGGCGACTTCCATTACAAAAAAATACTCTTGTATCCTGCCAGTGAAATTGACTCAAGAATTTGACATCATCTCTTAATGCTTCTTGCTGTCTTCTCCTAGTTGGTGCGAAATCTAGTTTATTTTCAAACTAGCCACCGAACACCCCTTTGTGTTTCTTTTTATTTTGAATTTTTTTTTGGACATTTTCTTGAATTTCAAAAAATCCCCCAAAGTTGAAAATGCCAAAAATCAAGTCCTCAAAAATGTATTTTAAAAAATTGCTTTCACCCCCCCCCCCCCAAGAAAGAAACCCTCCAAAACAAAACAGGTTGGACCCCTCCTTTCTTAGACTGGTTTATGTGAAGCAGAGATCTCCAGTGTTCTTGTCCTGTACAATACTTTCTTTATTGCTAATGCTAGTCCTTGGATAACAGGTGAGAAAATGTGCTTTGCTCATCACATGTGACTGATGTGTTGTTTTAATTGGCTTTTCCGACAATCCGTCGGAAAAGGCTTTGTTTTTGTTCTGATTTTTTTTTTTTTATTTCTTCTTCTTCTTCTTCTTCTTCTTACTTTAGTTCTATCCTAAATCCCATAGACTTTGTACACGAATTTTATGACAGCCACTTTGGTCACTAAACAATCTCAGATCTTAATTAAACTTAACACAAACATAGACCCGAACCTGAAATTGTATGCCGAAGAGTGACGTCATGATGACGTCATCACGTGATTTTTTATGATTTTTTGAATTTTGAAAATCGTAACATTCTTTTCAATATATCTAGCGAACAAAACAAGATATTTTCAAAATTCTTTTTGTTATAGCTTTGGTATGTCTCAAAGATATGCCCTAAAAAGCGAAAATTGTGTGACGTCATGATGACGTCATCAAAAATTATTTTTTTTTTAAACGCATGTAAGTGTCAATTCGATTACAAAAATGTATACATTGAATTTTTCTGTACGTAATTCCAAAATTTCATGATCGTGGCTCACTCAAGTAAGAAATAACAGCCATTTCAAAATTTGGACCAAATTCAATATAACACAAAGGAATTCTGGGAAGGGCAGATAACCATGGGTATTATGTGCTTGCTGTTTATAAAAGGGGTTGATTTCTAGTCTTTTTTTAAGTCGCTGAATTTTTGAAGTTTTAAAATCGTAACATTCTTTTCAATATATCTAGCGAACAAAACAAGATATTTTCAAAATTCTTTTTGTTATAGCTTTGGTATGTCTCAAAGATATGCCCTAAAAAGCGAAAATTGTGTGACGTCATGATGACGTCATCCAAACGTTTTTTTTTTTTAAACGAATGTAAGTGTCAATTCGATTACAAAAATGTATACATTGAATTTTTCTGTACCTAATTCCAAAATTTCATGATCGTGGCTAACCCAAGTAAGAAATAGCAGCCATTTCAAAATTTAGACCAAATTCAATATAACACAAAGGAATTCTGGGAAGGGCAGATAACCATGGCTTAAAAGTGCATGCTGTTATAAAAAGAATTGATTTGTAGTCTTTTTTCAAGTCGCTGAATTTCTAAATTGTTTAAATCGTAACATTCTTTTCAATATATCTAGCGAACAAAACAAAATATTTTCAAAATTCCTTTTGTTATAGCTTTGGTATGTTTCAAAGATATGCCCTAAAAAGCGAAAATTGTGTGACGTCATGATGACGTAATAAAATAAATATGTTTTCAAGTCGCTAGAATAGTGCCCATAGCATTGTAAACGTTTTCTTTCTTACCGGCCACTTTGGCTACTTTTAAACTTGGCAGACACTTACCCCAACTGCTCACAATGTGTGCCGACCTTTTACGTCATGATGACGTCATCACATGTCACGTGACGTCATCTTAAAGATGATTTTTCAAGGGCCCATATCTAGAGAGCCGTAGGTCCGATTGCCTTTAAACCCGGTATGTTGGTAGACCACCACGTGTTATAGATGAACATTTACGTGACGTCATGATGACGTCATCATACGATTTTATAGTAATTTTAAAGTTTTTGAACATTAAAGTTTCTTAAAGCCATATCTCATGAACAGAACATGCTAAATCCAAAATTCTTTTTGGAATAGCTTTGTTAGCTCCTATATTCTTTCACATAAATGGGAAAATGTGTGACGTCATCATGACGTCATCAAAAATGTTCTTTTTTGAAACACATATAAGGGTACGTTCGATCGTCATAAAAATTGCTGGGTAGGTAGATAATGCTACTAGCATGTAAAATCCAAAGTGACGTCATGATGACGTCATCGGCTGATTTTCTATGAAATTTTTAGTTCTATCCCAAATCCCATAGACTTTGTAGACGAATTTTGTAAGTGGCACTTTGGTCACTAAACAACCTCAGATGTTAATCAGGCTTAACACAAACAAAGACCCTCAGCTGAAAATGTATGCCGAAACGTGACGTCATGATGACGTCATCACGTGTCACGTGACGTCATCCTAAACGTGCATTTTTCAAGGGCCCATATCTAGAGAACCGTATGTCCGATTGCCTTTAAACCTGGTATGTTGGTGGGCCACCACGTGTTATAGATGAAAATTGAGGTGACGTCATGATGACGTCACCATACGATTTTATAGTAATTTTAAAGTTTTTGAACCGTAAAAGTTTCTTAAAGCCATATCTCATCAACAGAACATGCTAAATTCCAAATTCTTTTTGGAATAGCTTTGTTAGCTCCTATATTATTTCACGTAAATGTGAAAATGTGTGACGTCATCATGACGTCATCAAAATGTTTTTTTTTAATAACATATATAAGAATAGGTCTGAGTATCATAAAAAATTGTGGGAAGGTAGATAGTGCCAGTAGAATGTAACATCCGAAGTGAAGTCATGATGACGTCATCGGCTAATTGTCTATGAATGTTTTAGTTCTATCCAAAATCCCATAGACTTTGTACACGAATTTTGTACAAGCCACTTTACTCACTATAAACATCAGATCTTAATCAAACTTAACACAAACATAGAACGTAACCTGAAGTTTTAGGGTGGAAAACAAAAAAAGAGGAAAAGCCTTGTGTTCTGTTTCAAACAGACACAAACCTCTAGTTTTTGGTTGTCTTCCTGCCAGACAATACCAGCGATTCCCCCCGAACGAGGTGATTTGGGAAGGCTACGGGATGAAGAAAAACAAGAGGAGCAGCAAAGACACGAAGCAAAAGAATCAAGATAGCATCGCATTAGTGAATCATTGCCACACATATCTGAAGATGAATTATAAGAAGTTATTCCTAACCATAAATGAAACTTGCAGATGTTTTCCTGGAAAGTTCACTAGTGCAAGTCTATTACCAATTTTACATGGTCTGGAACTGTGTCTACATACACGTTCATTTACATGTACTTTCTGCTAGTTTGGGATTTCGTATCAAGAGTAGGATTTCACACTTTCTTTCTCTTGTTTATAATAATCTTGTCAGTTGCCATGCCGTGTGGTTTCTCACCATGCCTTGCACAACTTTTTTTTTTTTTTTGCGTTGCCCTTAAATGGAAAAAATAAGGAGGGTCAGTCGGTTAAAAAACGGACTTTGTTTGCACATGACATAACGGGAGTCTTTTGAGACGCTGGTGCCAGCAGCCATACCAGTACTTTTCCATTGTTCTCACCAGGCGTGCACATGCTCAGAACTAGCAAAAAGGACAGGTATGTCTGCTGCCACCAGCATCTCAAAAGTTTGCATTGCATGAAGTATTTGACAACCAGGAATGTGACCCCCCCCCCCTACAGGAACATTTTTGAAGGGCAAAAAAACCAAAACCCCAAAAACCCAAACCCAACAAACCAGATTTCACAAATGATCTTTATTAATAAACGAAATATTGAAAATTTGTAATTGGTTTTGAAAATCCCAACATGCACAGTGTAGAATTTATCATGCTTTAAAGGAAGTGAAATAGTACAGCAGCCAGGTTTAGGACTTTGTGTAATTGTTTTATTACATATTCTACATGTATTACATAATGCCTTCCTTGAGCTCTAAGCAGCAGTGACAAAACTTTTTGTGAAGATTATAGTGCTTTCACGTTTTAACCACATAATCGTCAAATGGTGATTACCCTTAGAAATGTGAACACATATAGACCCAATTGTAGCATTCAAAGAATAGGGCTGAAATGGGTTAAGTACAGGGTTGATAAAAATCGTGATTTAAAAAAATCAGATTATTTTGATTTAAATTGATTTACCATCATAGCATTGGCATAAAACATTTGTTTCAAATAAGTCAATTAAATGACTATCATTGAAAGTCAAGTATAACCACACACAATTGTTCATGAAATCAGTGCTGAAATCCCTTTCATTGATCATATTCTTTTCTAGAATACAAAGTTTGTCTTAATCAATGATTTAAATCGAGTTATTTAAATCAAACAACCCTGGTTAAGTAGAATGCAAAATAGCCAGATGTCAAACTTGCACCCTGTAGTTTTAATATCCCTCATTATATTGAAAATCTATAAAAGATACTGTCAATTTCTTGTTTGATTTTAACAGTTTTGAGTAATAAAATGTGTTGTATGTGTTTTGTGTACAAAAGAGCAATTGTTTTGGCAGTCTTGTACAAGGTCCTGCAACCTAAGTGTGAGGAGAGTTAAGAAGAAGATGTTTTCAAGTTAAATGTTTTTTTCTTTCCTCATACAGACAACTTAGAATTCCAATTTGATGAAATTTGCACTGGGGCCTTCCTCTTCCATCTGCATGCTTACTACATTTGTGCAATGAGTAACGGACACAAACTTTTTTAAAGGTCACAAAATACAATGCTTGCAGCACACTGCCATATAAAACAAAAAGTTTATACAGGTACAAGAAAAATAAATAGGAAGCCAGAATCCATCTAGTAAAACCACAGAGAATGGATCCAACATTTCACCCAGGCGATGGAGAAAATCCAAGAGCTAATTCTATCAACCATTGGTTTATAACTAGCAGTTGGCACAAAGCATCCTTGCAACTGTGCAGTCACTTTTAGGACTGTCGCGAATATTTGAATACCATTTTGCCAGTTCGAATATTCGAAAAGATATATATGCACGGACAGATATGACTCTGATGCTATTTTAATAGAAAAGTTACGGCACTTGGCAGTATCAAATGCCACATTTTTGTCAATCTTAACTTTTTGTGGACGGAGGTTTATTGTTCCCGTCCGTAAAACCCTTGATACAACAGGGGCATGCAAAAAAATGCCGTTTGAACGGTCCATAATATCAATCGCCATACGTAAAACACTGGCGTGCTTTTACGTGCAATTTTTTTTTACCAGTGCGGCATGCACAAAAAAACTTGATTGGCGAGTATCAAATATTCGAATATTCGGTCAAACCCAGTTTTGAATATTCGAATACTAAATTATTTGAAAATGAACAGCCCTAGTAACTTTCAAGTTTGAGCAAACTAGTCAAACGCCACCACGAAACCTCAAGGTCGTGCCTCCCTGCCATACATTATGATAATAGGGGGAGGCGAGTTTGGCTCAGCATCAGTGCAAGTTACCCCGCCTGGCTCTTATAGGTCTGAAAAATTGGGATAGCTTCTTTGGTATCTATTGAAGATTTATCCTCTTATTTAGATCTGGACCCAGGAAAACCGTAAAGGCGGTAGGGTAATTGGCAAACCCCACCACCTCTGTTGTAGCCCTTTATCTAGAGCCGCTTTTAGCCTTTGTACTGGGCGAATTCTATTAAAAAACAGAGTGACGCAACTAACCACGCCAGGCTGGTTCTAAAAACTCAGTCTAATCCAACCACCATAAAAGAGGTAAAAAATAATCCAACTATTGTTAACCACAGTTCGGTTGCAAACTTACTCAAAGACAATCCTGAAGTTTGAAAATGAGGCCAAGGGTGAGGGCATACATGTCTATAACATCAACCTGTTTGAAGCTCAATTCCTCACACTATGAACATCTAACAATGAAAATCCATTGTTACTTGTTCACAGTGTCAATACAACAATGAAATCATTGACAATCCAACTGAGCTTTAATGAGCTCCAAGATCCAGTTTTGACCTCATGATAATTCAGCTATTCAAGCCGCCTGGCTTCCCATTCATTACCCAGGTGTGAGGGACGGAATGTGGCACCGCAAAGAAAAACTGCAATCGATACCGCACCTGGACGATATGAAATTCCCCCAAACTTTCACACAGAGCCACGGGTGCAATCAAGATATAGTGTAGAGCTGCTTTGTCGCATGGTGTATTATCCATCTTGTATACATGTAGTTCAATTGCTGTCCTCATCAGTCCAACATATAGTACTGTGCAGTTACCATTAGTATTCCTGATGCAGGTCAGAGGTGAAAGGGGACCAATCGGATCCGCTGACAGGCCTGAGGATGGCGCAGGGCAATGCCGCATCGTAGAAGCAGCTCCACGTAAGGAGGCCAGAAGGACTCGTCTAAGGTGATGTAAGGGTCTGGCTCATCATCAGTGCATTTATTCATCAGCACCTGACAAGAGAAAAAAACCAAAATATCAAAGAGATGCACAGGCATGGTGGAAAAACTTTCCTCCGATTCTTTACTCTTATCAATCTGAGCTAAACCCCTTGCACCCGGCTGACGTCTATAGGCGCGGATTGGAAATTACCACCTGCCCGGTCGATGGCAATACCCGCATTCTCTGCATTTTCAATCCATTGTTGGGTTATTGTGATCGTTTCGCTTGACTGCACAAGCCGACATGGCATCCCGGTGCCCCCATTCCGTATTGAAGGGGTTATAACCCTAACCCCTTTGCAGTTTTACTTGGAACCTTCCTGAATCCAACACTGTGCAGTAATCCAATGACACTTTGTACTTTGAAACGTTATCTGCTTGTAGCTTTTTTTTCATGTCCTAATGTGGGACAGGTTTGTGTAGTTGGGCGGTCAGGTTGTAGTAGTTCTTTCCTCGCCTTCCACCTCTGGTGACCCCGGTTCGATTCCAACCAGGTGCACTAGGTGGATTGGGTTTTCGGTCCCTACCTGGCTGCGCGGGTTTTCCCCATGAATATCTGTTCTGGGGTTTTCCTCCCACTACTAAAACTGAAATTTCCTTCGTCATCTTCTCTCAATTCAAACTGGGCCCTGAGGGAGAACAGTGCTAATGCACTGATCAGGCTACCCAGGATAAATAAGATATAAATAAAATAAAATGTGTTCAACCATCTACACGTGCATGCAATGGAAATTTGATAAAGCTGGACAGGACAACTTCAAAAGACCTCGTAACTCCTTACCTCAAGAATTTCCAGGAGCGATATATAGCGGTGCTGCTCATCGTCTGACTCGCTGGAGTTTCGTCCCTGTTTGAAACAAAAGTATTACCGTTATTTCTCCTGCTCAGAAACCGCAGAGATGAAGTCGTTGATTTGCCTCATGAATCCAACAAGATCTAACAGCTGGAAATTTCTGTTGAGAGCTGTTTATTTATGCCAGTAGATCATAGATCGTTTCTTCTAGTTCTTGGATTCTGTTAGAATCAGCAGGCTTCACACATCTGTAACTGTAGTGCTGGATGTTGTTGGATCCAACATGGTCTTGCCAAAATGCTCGAAAGCCGGAACTTACTGTTTCCTTCGGAAGCTTTTTGGGGAATGTGAGTTCCTATTGGGGATGCACGGTTTTCCCAGCATGGTCCCAACTGGAAGAGGCTGGTCCTCACCAAGCATGAATTCAAACAGTCCAATGTTTTCAAGGGATCGTCTGGATTCCCACTGGAACACCACGTGTTCCCAATTTGAACAGGTGATGGCAGGCTTTCGAGCAAATCCATGTGAAAAAGTAGGATCAAAATTAACCCTAACTCCCTAGGGTGTGGAAAATCATATTGAAATTGGAGGATTCAGGACTGTTAGGGTTAAATTGAAACAAAACAAAACAAAAGAAACAAACAAAAAACAGGATAAAAGTAGGACTTTTGCAGGCTTTCAGTGGTAGTTTTCGTTGATACTTACCCGTGTCCACAGCATCACAAGCCTCATTTGGCATGTTCTGTACTCACAACATTGGTACTCCATCCTCAGCCAAGCCCTTAATTGTGTGATTTTTATATGACAGTGTGTAACACTTATGAAAAATATTCAATGAGATTTCATTTTTCGGAGTTGTGGGAAAAACAGGAAAAACAGGAACTTCAAATAAAGGCAGGAAAAGTAGGAGCCAGGTAAAAATTAGGGACAAGTTGGAATATTTGAAAGCCTGTGATGCTCCCAGTGGAACATCTCAAACATTCTTGCGATGCTCCTTGAGACAATTCGAAGAAGGAAATGAACTAATCCCCTACCTTTCTACTTGCTTTGTTGATGTCCGCTGTGGAGGGAAGAGGGAAGTGTTTGGTAGAAAAGTGGGCCAAGTTGCGCATCAGCTCTTGTTGAATCTCAACGGCACGCTGTCTCTTCCTTGTCAATTCCCTCAATCCTCGATCACTGTCACAGAGAAGTAGATTTCCTGTTATTGCCCATATTGGAATTCAGATAGAGGCAGAGGTATAGACCATGTGCTTTCTTGAAATCTAAATTTCCGCCCTATATTCAAATGTGCCCAGTGGTATGCGCACGCATCCTGTTTAGCATAAATTTGGTTAAGGAGTGGCATCAAAGGTCATGTAATTCAAATGCAATCTGAATTGCGACCATGGGCGTCGCGCGGCGGCGGGGGTGGGGGGGGGGGTTAATTAACCTGCTCCAAATCTGTCAAAATGAAGTCACACAAACATCAGTTGCACAAGGGAACAATATACACTTTGTGACTCTTTAAAAAGCTAGTGCTTGAACAGAACAACATATACATGTACTACTCGGTGTAAAAGAAAACCATGAAAATTAATTGCGTCAAAACTGTCCATCAGAACCTAATTAGCTCCTAGTATGATGTACCTGAGGCATGGCCATTTATGTTTAAATACGCTCATTGAAATTGGTCTCGGCACTGCATGTACCGTAATTTCCGGAATATAGGCCGCGGCTTATACGTTGATTCTCACGCTGAAAAATGTCCTTGCGGCTTATACTCCGGGCTGCTTATATGGCAACGTTTGAAGAATAAAATCAGTCACACAAGGTTCGAAATTCACGACGGCCACTGCCGTCGATGCCCTAAGGCTTAGTTGCCGTGATGCCCCTTGTAAAAAATAAAATGCACTATTCACGGCCAGTTGTGCTGTGCTCCATTAATACTTTGGCCGTTGTGCCCTTCTTGCCGAACCAAGCCCTCAAATTGCTCAATTTTTTTTAGTACCAAACCGTTGCCGGATCCTACAAAACGGCGCTTTTCGATCGCGCTGGTAATTGCCCGTGCGCGTGATGAGCGATCGCGCTATAGAGCCCGCACGGCACAAAACCTCGATTCCCCAAGCAGACTGGTTCCCGTCCGTGCATTATTTTTCTTCTTTCTCACTGGGGCGGGAACCAGTCACAGCCTAAAAAACAAGCTCTGAATCCGCGGCCGAATCCGCGGCTAGCTTTAGCCATGTAGCTCTTACTACAGTAACCCGAACCCCCCAAAGCCGGCTAAGCCATGTGTGCGGTTTAGCGATGGTCCAGAGGGAGTAGCGTTGCCTGTTCAACTTAACACAACGAACTCCCACGTGCAAACGATCGTGCATAGTGTGCATGTGTGCTGCGATGACTCCGACACGTGGAAACCGAAGCGTTTTCTGTTTGCGATTTATTCGACAATTGTGCCTTGCATCGCTTAATTAATTAAAACGTTCCAGACAAATTGAACTCGACAAGTCGGCTATTAAGTGCAAGAATGACATGAATCATGATATAACTCATTTCTGCCCCACGGAACCAAACTCATTTTTACTGGGTGACTTGGAAAAGGAGATCGACAACGTTGACGCCTTTTCCGCCAGCGATATAGCGCACAGTGATTTCCCGCATGGCCCGTGCGGGGCGTGAACGCAACGTGGCCGGTGAAGATGGCGGCAACGCATCGCACGGTAAAACCACTCATGCCGTCGCGCAGCATGCCCGGCACGGGCCGTGTTTCCTCCATGACTATACAACTTAAAAGTTCAGGCAGTGATGGAAATAAGATGCCGTTTACGTTCGCTCTACTCACTTGTTGGAAATAAAGGAAACCAATCTAGAGGGACCAAATAGACTTGCAAATGTACCATAAGTACCGTTCACACCTCACAAATCGTGTGGTGCGTCTGTTCGTTTTTGTCTGTTTTATCGTTGTGTAATCCATGTTGTCTATTATTTCACTGGTCAATTGTAACTGGTCAATTGGTGACCGTTGAGCTCAGATTAGTGGTTAAAGTTGTCATTGTCTTTTTTATTCCCCCCGCCCCGTCAAAAAAAAAGAACTGCCGCGCGGCCCACCCAGCCAGGACGCTCATCCAGCCCGTCAAAATTGGTAATTTCGAGGACTTATGAAAGTTTATTGGGCTCCGTGCGCGTCGAATGAGGGCGCTGTCCACAGATACTCGTATACCACCAGTGGGATTGCTTTGTCTGTTTGCCGACTCTCGATAATTGCGTTTTCAATAAGAATATCATAGCGGGAACCAGACACTTAAATTGAAGTCAGGTAAGATGACGTCGATATTGAACCCAAACTCGCCTTTTCTTTCCACCTATCTCGTTCTTGCGCTGCTTACACTTTAGGATTGCATGTGATTTCGATAGTGGAACCATTTTACATACGAGCGCTATGCAGCACGATGACTTTTGTGATCGGTCGTCAGCGCCGCGGTGCGGTTTATACGCCGGTGCAGCTAATACGCCAACTTTAAATCTTAATTTGTAGATTTTTGCGTGCTGCGGCTTATACTCCGCGCGGCCTATATTCCGGAAATTACGGTATATGCACCGAATAACAGGCTGGTCAATTTCAGGTAAAGATTTTTCTATAGGCAAAGTAACGTGCCGTCGTAATCATGACCCTATTGTCGTGTCCAACAGATGAGTTCAATATGGTGGTTAACCAAGCGGATCAGTATGACATAATTTGGATAGGAACTTCGCTTTTGACTTGACTCAACACGTCGAGGGAAAAAAACTGCCATTTTAGATAAGCCTCTTATCCAACCCATTTAATGATTTGGGGGCTCAGAGTGATGTCACATAAAATGGATGAGGTACATCATACTAGGAGCTAATGGACAATTTTGATGCTATTCAATTTTAAAAGTGTATCATGGTTTTTTGACACCTACAATCCCGGCCAAAATGCTTGGGCCACGTGATGATAAACATACCCTCCTCCGCGCCCCCCGCTCCCCCGCTCAATGTTGTAATATCAAGCCGGAGCGCATTCCGCGCAATGAGAGCCAACATTGACCGGGGGCAGGGGGGTCGGGGGCCCAACGAGATTTGGCCGGGATTGTCTGAAATTTTCTTTCTCAAAAAAAACAAAAAAAAAACATTAGAAAAGACCTAAGTGTGAGAAGCAACGGATGGTCATGGCTTTCCGAGTGCAGGAGTAATTAAAAGAAAAGGAAGTGGAAAAAAAGAGGGTTTTTTTCGGGTTGGATTCGAACCCACAACTGTTGCATTTGAATGTACATGTCCAAACCACTAGACTATGTGAGTAACAGATGCCAAGAGGCTTAATTGACCGTTCAATTTTCAGACACAGATGATCCCAATTGTTTTGTAGTGCGCATCGTACACGATGCACCATGACGAATAACCATGCCATTTTGTCAAATAACTTTACAAAAGACATTTTTGTTCAACGCGAAAATCGCATTACGCTACACAAACCACCTACAAGCCTCTTCCAATTTTTTAGCCGTCTCTTTGCGTGATTTGTCGGAAAATTCAACGATTAACCCTCGCCACCAAAATAGTAAAGGAGAGTCTGTCATTTCTCTATTTTTTTAGTGGCGAGGGTTAACCGTTGAGTTTTCCGACAATTCACGGAATGAGGTAGTTGAAACAAAATGGAAGAGGCTTGTATGTTTGTGTAACATAATGCGTTTTTCGCGTTTAACAAAAGATGTCTTTTGTGAAGTTATTGGACAAAATGTCATGGCTAATCGTCATGGTACATTGTGTACGATGCGCACTGCAAAACAAGTCCTGGCGCAAGCGCATGACAGCCAGGAATCGTCATTCTGTTAACCCTATCCCGACCGGGCTTAGTTTGGTACGTACGGAGACCGGAAAGGGGCGACTACTGCCCCCCCCCCCCCCCCCCCCCAGACTTCCGTGTTTTCCCAAGTTCACAAGCGATTTTCAGGAAACAGGCCACAAACGTTCAGTTCAGGAAAGTCGCAATGATGACGTCCACAACTTTTAGCAAGTGCCAACTGTAGGGCGTTGGGGGCTATTTTTTAACTTGTTGTTAAAACAATCGTATTTATCCCGTAATTAACGTCTTGGTTGTCCGAACGGTCAAACAAAAATTATGACGACCTAATTAGTTGGACATCATTATTAAAATAGCATTCGATGTTTAGACGGGGATCTCCCTTGGGGGCGCTATAATCAGGTAATTCAAACTATTTGGGTTGAAAAGTTGATTTTGCGTGTTTTAAACTCTTTATAGATAAACTAGGCGAACTTTCAGACAATCCCGGCCAAAATGCTTGGGCCACGTGATGATAAACATACCCTCCTCCGCGCCCCCCGCTCCCCCGCTCAATGTTGTAATATCAAGCCGGAGCGCATTCCGCGCAATGAGAGCCAACATTGACCGGGGGCAGGGGGGTCGGGGGCCCAACGAGATTTGGCCGGGATTGTAGTACAAACAAATATGTGAGGGAAACAGACAAATACACAAATTTATGGTTAGGGCAAGCCCAGTACCTGTTAAATTGTTCTGGGCTCGATTCCTTCGCTGCTTCCAGTTTCTGGACAAGACTCTGGTGAACGTCTTTATGTTGCTCCAATAAATTCTTTTCCCTGAGAAAAACCATCACATTTTTGTAGTATAGTTTCAAAATACAAAGGCAATGGACTGTATACTTTTTTCCAGTTCTAGAATCACCTGTATTGATTTGCACACTTGAATCAGTGCAGTCTTTACAAGAAAGCCAAACTTATTTACGGTGTTTGTAGTGCATTTTGGGGACAATGTCATCACACTGTGAAACCCTTGGTGGTGATTTTTGCATCCAAAATAGCGGTGGGAGAAATCAGATTTCAAAATCTTGTTTATATATCCTAATTTTATTCCAACCGAATACCAGTTATCTGATTCCACCGGTTCCCATCTAGCTCACAGTCATCCCAACAAAAAGTGACGAGCGAGGTGCCGCATGAAAAGCCCTCCCAATGACTGGATATAGTTTGCACTTTGCAGGATTCAGTGACCACTAAACCTTTACAAAAACACTCCAGAGCCGAATGGTGAAAAAATGGATGGGCAGGTTATTCATATAACAAGGCCACGAGCAAGTGAATGCAGTTACAATCAGAGACCATGAAGCAAATTGGAGGGTGTTCCAGTTGTTTTCTTTAGCCTGTGTAACAACAAAATGGAAGACTTAATTTTGATTAAGGTGAAAGGTTGCCTTCGAATATCCAGTTTCCACAATCAAAACCGAATAGTTGAATTCAAACCGAATTTATATCCCACCACTAATTCAAAATGGAAAGTAGGATTAGGCAGATGTGATTTTAACACTAACGGTCTAATATCACAACCAGAGTCTAGATTCGCAATGAGGCTTTAGCTGTCTAACCCAAACGTCAAAATGTACTTCCATGCCGAATAGCAGAAAACCACATCAAAGAGGTTTAACCCTAACGTCCTAGGCATCCACTGTACTACAAAATACTACTAAATTCTCATAGGCCAGTGTATTAAAAGTACTCTTATACTGCAGTAGTATTTTGTAGTATTCAGTGACGTTAGGGTTAAAGTGTTACTTGTGGCAGACTTTGTGAGGCTTGACAAGTGTTCTAATGAGCTAAAAACCCAACCTGTTCAATTCTTCCTCCATCTCTTTCCTCTGCATCTGTATGACATCTAGAGTTTGCTGAAGTTGCGCTGTAGATGTCTCCAGTTCCTGCCCGAGTAAAACTCTTAGTGTGGTTGCATCATTGGGGTACACTGCACGAGAAATTCAAAAAATGACCAATCATGAAACCTTGTCCAGTATACTGTACTGTGTACAAGAAACACAGTCTATTTTTTTGAAAACCTTGTTCAATCCACTGAACACTACCCCTCCAAAATCCCCAAATAATCACACCAAAGTTTTGCTGGATTTTGTGTGGTTGCACAAAACGCACAATCTAATCTTGAAAACCATGTCAATCCACAAACACTAACCCTCCAATATCCAGCAAAATTCACATTAAAATTCTGCTGGATTTTGTGGTCCTGGATTGATGGTGTATACTGTACAAGGAATACCTAATTCAATCTTCAAAACTTGCTAACTCCACTTACCACCCCTTCAAATCCACCAAATTCAAACCAATGCTTTGCGGGATTTTGATGGATTCTGGACTAACGAGCCCAGCAACTATTACTTTGCAAAGGCTTGATGTCCCTAGATTCTTTAAGTACAAAGAATGTGCTACTGGATTACCACTACCTATCTATCCTTCGACCGCAGTCGAGATCAATGCCACTCTGTTTCGCCGTTCAATCTTTTTGGCCATCGCCGCACCCAGTTCATCAAATGTAAGGCCAGTGTCTCTTGATACCGCAGGTAATTGGCCTTCTTCCTCTGGATGGACATGGAAGTCTCCATAGCAAGGTATCAGAGATGAACAGGGGTGGATTGCAATATGCGGTTTTAAAGCTGTCTATGTGCATTAGCCAGTCTTAAAGCTCTGGCTGTATCAGTATAAGTAAGACCATTGCAATGACACGGTCTAAGTGTTTAGACAGTCTTAAAATAGTTAGCTGGGCATGATTTTCTTCTATGTAGGCCTAATTGATTTTGAAAAAAATATTGTACTCTTGAATCGCTCCCAAGAATGGCTTTTCAGTTGATAGTTATTAATCATTTGCATAGAAGAGCACTGCATCGAGAGATGATTTTTCGGGATAGATTGGACACTTCAGATAAATATGAAGACACAGAGTTGTATTGTATACAGATTTCCTTGACGATCAATCTTGCGATTGACAGATTTATGTTTTGCAATGCGCACCACAACCGTGTAACCATGGAGCGTTTATTCGTAAATCATTACTCCTTGCAGGCTTAGTAAAGACCGGCTTATTGCAGTAAGCTAAGTTTAGCGTCTTATCCAAGACCGTCTAAGAGCAATAGCCGGCTAATTAATAATGGACAGGCTAAGCCAGCCGGCTTAGACTGCAGTATTGCAATCCGCCCCTGGTCCTTCGCCCTGTAGCAATGACTTGCAAATCGGGCTCTTCTTTCTGCGACTATAATTGAGATTCTCTGCATAAATTTAGGCTTTGGTTGGGTGGTTCTTCCACGACAGATTTTGGACTCGTATTAGAAGCCTGGTGTACATGTATGTGCCACCTAGACGTTTACCACACAGCTTTAGGTTTGGGTGGATTCAGGAAGTTTTCCAGCACAAGTGCCTGGAGATTTAGGGTTAACGTACCTATTTCAGAAACTAACTGCTGAACGCTGAAATAAAATCTTTCTAAAAATCTACTCTAAACCCCAACACTGGGAAGATATCTGAGCGAGAAGCAATCATATAAGTCCTATGATAAATAATACAGGTACAACCTCGTTATAATGAACACCGCTATACCAAACATATGGCTACAACTAACATCCGGTTTGGCTTCCAGATTGATGTATTCAATACACACCATTACTCAATGTAATGAACGACCACTATAGTGAACATATGTAGACTTACCGGTATATGACTGGTTCTTGCTCAAGTATCTTCCCAGTGTTGGAGTTTAACCCTTTGCGAACGGATGACGGGATATGGCGTTGAAAAAAGTGCCACCAGGCCGGATGACGCAGGTTCAATCCATTGTTGGATTATTCTTGATGTCATGCTTGACTGCACAAACACATTGTAGCAGTTCGATTTGGCTGCCACAACCGCTGCAACACCCCAACGTCTCCCGTAAAATACCGTGCCCAAGGGGTTAAAGTCGACTTCAAACAGATTTTCCTTCTGCGTTCAGCAGTTAGTGTCTGAAGTACATTAACCCTTGTCCCCAGGAAACGTTCCTGACTCTAATCCACCCACCGGTAATCCAGTGGCACATTTTGCTGTACTTGGGACATCAGGCCTTTATGCAAAGTGTGGTGTTCTAATGTACAGACTTACCTTCTAGAGGGGTGTTCTTTAAGACATGTAACTCTCCCATCAGCTGCTTTTCCTTTGCTTTGCAAACTTCGAACATCTTTGGATGAAAAAAAAGTAGCAGAAAAACAGATATTTCTTTAATTTATTTTGTAGAATTTCAACTGCAGTATAATCACGATTTCAAGAGTAGACACAGACCACTTATTTTGCATAATAGTCATTAATCCTGGAAATATATTAATGCAAAGCTTCAGAGATAAGTAGCTGAAGCTTGATCAATGCCACGGATATTACAGCTAAGCGATTTTGTTTTTGTAATTCCCATGACGTTGATTCAAGCTGCAGTAACTTCTGTTCTATATTTAATAGACGTATCCTCATTGAGTGATCCCCACAATGTCGCTTCCCAGGTTGTATCGTAAAATGGGGTGTGATCCCTGGCTATACGGCATTCTGGGTTTATGACTTCTGACTAGCGCCCACCCGAACAAAGAAACTGACGATTTGGGAGACCGGCAACATGGGGCAAGATAGCTCAGTTGGTAGAGGGCCGGTATGGTATTCCGGAGGTCGCAGGTTTGAATCCCGCTCCTGCCAGTTTTCTTTGTTCACTTTGAAAAATAAAAATATATAGATAACTGCTCACTTTGCAGGAGCTTTAAACTAATTTTTAATACACGCAGAAAAAACTCACCAAACATGAATTTATGTACATAACTGTACCAGTGATGTAGTCGAGGCCATCACAAGGCCACACAAGACCCTGCAAGGCCAGCACAATACCAGCAGTCTTAATCCAAGTATCAAGCTATTCAAATGAGCTGTAATAAAAGCATTCCTTTGTCATGGTTTATGCCTGTTACTTGTGCCTGTTGCAAGCTGGCCTGTTGCAAGCTGGCCTGTTGCAAGCTGGCCTGTTGCAAGCTGGCCTGTTGCAAGCTGGCCTGTTGCAAGCTGGCCTGTTGCAAGCTGGCCTGTTGCAAGCTGGCCTGTTGCAAGCTGGCCTGTTGCAAGCTGGCCTGTTGCAAGCTGGCCTGTTGCAAGCTGGCCTGTTGCAAGCTGGCCTTGTGCAAGCTGGCCTTGTGCCTGGCCTTGTGCCTGGCCTTGTGCCTGGCCTTGTGCCTGGCCTTGTGCCTGGCCTTGTGCCTGGCCTTGTGCCTGGCCTTGTGCCTGGCCTCGACTACAACACTGAACTATACAATGTCAATATGATCATGTACTTACTTGATTTTCAGTAGAACTAACAGTACCCAGTGGTTTCTCTTTGCTTAAATCTGTATGAATCTGAGTAAAACCAACATCGGTGGAACAGTTACCATAAAAATGTATGTAGAACAGACTAAGAGTAGCCAAATGAATCTCCGGTGAGAGAGTGATTGTAAGGTTGAGCCCAACTCTTCTCCAACCAAATTAACAATGCGCTTATGTATACTGAACAAGCAGAAGCACGATAAAAGGACATATAATTGTCTTGTAAAGGTAACGGATTAGCATCAGGAGGTAGATACTTCCTTTGGCAAAATTGAGAGTTCTGATTATTGCAGCTATCCTCAACGTGAGGTACAGTTGCCATCAAAATTCTCAATTCATCTCACAACTGTGAACCAAATCCGAATGATTGTACATAAATGAGGAAGGACCGTTTAAAACAATAGAATTCGTCAAACAATCCACAAGGGAAACTAACTAGGTAAATTTGAACACATTTTCAAAGTGAACAAAGAAACTGGCAGGAGCGGAATTCGAACCTGCGACCTCCGGGTTACCGTACCGGCGCTCTACCAACTGAGCTATCTTGCCCTATGTTGGCGGTCTCCCAAATGACTTCTGACTAGCGCCGACCCCACGGTCCGCCGATGAGCGATTTCAAAGGGCGCACTCTGTCGGATCCCCAGGGACAGTAAATAGCATGGTGCCCTGTTTACAAATAAACATGTTTACTACAACGCTGGCGATTCGGGGGACGCGTCTCGCCTTGTTGCATAGCTGCTCACACGTAGCGATATCGTACTATTGAGCTCGAAGGATATGACAGTTTCTAGTGAAAAGTTACGTATATTGCTAGATTAAGAATGCCTCGTGAAGTTAGAAAACACTGTTGTATTTGCATAACAGGAGTAAGTTGTAGATTTTGTTTGCATCTAGTGTATATAAGAACGATATCAAACCTTGGCTTTTGCTTCAAGATGAACGTGACTGAAGGTGATCTGTACACAAATATTTAACACACAATGAACTTGTTTTAAAAGTTCTGCTTGTACGAAATAAAGTCGTTGTAAAATGAGCCAGATGATTGAAGAGGTAGAAAAAAAATCATATCTAGCAGTTTCCTACAACTTCCAGCGCAGCCAAGCTCGTGTAGGACTACTCCGTCAGCGGCAGGAACACGTCCCTCAACCCCAGCAGCTTTGTATGATGTTGCTGCGCAGCGCGCTTGGAATATGAAAAGAAAAAAACAAGAGCATGCAACAGCATCCCAAGCAGCAGGCTTGAAAGTTTGCACTCAGTTCTCAAGGGAAACAATAAGTGGATTGCCTGGCCTCATGCTAGAGACTTTGTGGTTTTTTTCTTTAAAACCCTAGAAAAAGAAGCAAGGCAAAAGTTGTTGGGAAAACGACGAGCAATGAGATCTTCAACAGATGTTCAGATTTTTTTTTTTGGGGGGGGGGGGCACTGCTCACTTCAGCCGAGTTATGGATGTTAGAAAATATGATAAAACACATCACAGAATCGGTTGCAACAAACATAATGGTGAAAAGCTTCAGTGATACATTATGACTGCACATTTCAAAGTGGTAAAAGTACAAAATTTCACCTTAATGATGAATGTCAAGGACAGTCACTCTGTAAATCACTCAACTTGTTGGGAATATTCGAAGGTGGGAAAGATGATGGGATCAACATTGATGCAGCATTCAACCCCGTTTTTGAGGAACTTCTGAAGATCACTGGGGCATCTTAAAGTTGCAGCTCCCAAAAATTGAAGGTTCATCAAAAAATCAGAGAACATTTGTGTAGGCTTTGTGAAAGTAAAATAATTTTTCCCTCTTAAGTTATTTACTTTTACATTTTTCATTCATATAAAAACCATTCTGTCCGAGGAAAAAAAATATTTAACACACAATGAACTTTTTTTAGAATTTGAGTCATGTTTTAATTTGGTTGCAAATCATACAATTTACTTGAAATTGTAAAGGTATCTTAAATTGTACCTTTCTGGAAAAATTAAGGGTTTTTCACAAAACCATGAAAGTCAATAGTCAAGTCTGGTCAATTGTAGTCTGGTCAAGTGGATACATGATAATTCACGAGGATCTCTTCTCTTTGGCGAGTCAGATCTTTGAGTCATTTGCCATGTTTAAACAAGACATGGGTGTGATAAGAGGACCCATGATAGCAACTAACAAGAGATCGATATCCGATGCAAGTCCATGCAACATGAAAACAGTGGCATAACTTGGGTTGAACTGGGGGGGGGGGGGGGGGGGGGGTTGACAACACCTGAGTGAATAAATTTTTCGGGGGGGGGGGGGGCTGAAGGCAACAATGTAATCGTTTTTGTTGAAGATTTTAAATGGGGGAGAGGAGGCGGCACGTGTCCCCCATGCACGCCATAGTTACATGTAGGCCACTGTATGAAGCATGTACATGTATTGTACTTTGAACATCCTCCTCAAATATTTTGTTCAGTGCTACTTTATGCAATTCTTTATGAAGTAATCAGACGATGTATGACTGGGCGTCTTTCTTAAGCATCCCCTGATGGCGGTCATCCATGTGGTACTTTGGAGAGAAAAAATCAAGTAACCAGACGACTTAGGACTGGAAGACTTTAATTACTTCAGCACTCTTTGATGGTGATCACCACTGTTTAATCAGAAGAGAGTACTACTTCCCTTTGATGGCAACCTGTAGAGTCTGCTTAATTTGTTTCCCGCAGCGAACACGAATAGGAAAGAATTCAGAATTGGGGTTCCTTGTTTAGTTATTTAAAGAAAAGAAAATAATAAAAAATAATCTTCTAACTTGGATTTCAGGTACAATGCATATACAATGTATTGTGGAAACTTGAGTAATCTGGATCTATAGCAGGGCGAAGGGATTAATCCAGGGGGGGGGGTCTAGTTTTAGCTGAAAAGGGGTGAAAACTCGGGGGGGGGGGGGGTGTTAACATAACAGGTATGCACCGCTTTTGTCTGCATAACATTAAACCTGCTTCCTTTGAGTACATCAAATAGGTAGTTTATGCAGAAATAGCATGTGTGCCTCCTGCATGCCCTCTTCCATGAGCACAGAGAGCTTACCCCCCCCCCCCCCCCCCCCCCCCCCCCCAATAATGCTGGACCTGCCCCAGTGATATTAAAATGGAAAGATTTTACTTAAATAACCCCACAGCAAAATCTTGGAAAACAAATTACTCTCCTTGATAAAAACTATCAAAATATGTGGCTCAGCCTGTTATTTCAAGATTTATGTCAGCAAAATCTGTAAAAATGAGGCAGAAATCAACATGTGCCAACTTGAAAAACATATGCATGTAACACAAATAACACAAACTTTCTTCCCCTATATTGCACAAACATTTCCCAACTAAGTTCTCAAATTCCCCAAAGGTTGTGCCAAGTGTTTATACAATTCTGAAAACAGACGGATGATTCTTTTCCAGAATTTGCTTTTCCTGACCGATTTTAGTAGGATGTATATACTGAAGTAAAATCTTTCCGTTTAGTGTTTATACAAAATACGTGTAGAATTCATCGTGCATTGAGTACATGTACATTCGCTATGCATGCTCACTACGTTATATTGTACATGCTCTAGTCTTATCTTGCCACCACCAAGCCTACTTACAATGTCGAAATTATGCCGATTGTAACACCCATCAGCATGTTGATGAACGCTGGAATAAATCTACTTCCCGTCCTTTTGACCACGAACACGACCAATCTGTGAATACATT